>PVHY01004131.1:75636-98267 GCA_004024945.1 Uropsilus gracilis
TCACTTCTGGAGGCCCTAGCTGCCCATCCAGTCTAGTCACCCTGTATCAAACCCTCTACAACTCATTCACTACAGTCCTATGAGCTGTCCTGAGAGAGCAGTATACTGAATGCCCTACACACACAAAGGCTTGCACCAGAGATTAAAGGAAAAAGAAGGCCTGGTGCTTTCTCTAAAATAGGTTAGGATCCAGTGATCTTTTTCTACCAGAAAAACCCCTGACAGATGCTCAGTTACTTTCAGGATGTATTTGAGGAGTAAAGAATTTTAGAACTTGTTCACTTTCTAAGCCTATGTTGTTAATCCACTAAGGAATAATAAAGCCTGTCCTATTTCCATCTCTTCAAAAGAAACACTAGTCTTTATGGAATGCCCTGTGCTTTTCTAGAACATTATATATAAATTACTGGAATTTTAGTAGACACATCAGTGTAAAATAAACATAAAGGCTTTTACATCTGGGAAACTTGTGTTTTCATTCAAAAACTCATGTGCAAATAAAACATTTTATAATGATGTAAAACTGTTTCCTAGTTTATGTCTAAAATTAATTTTAAATCTGGGGAGATAGGACCTCAGTAAAGGAAAAAGAAACCTTATTTCAACCTTTGGGTTAAAGATGGTCTAGTTATGGTCATGTTGTTCCCTTTTCTCTCTTCCTCTTTTATTTGATAAATTTATTGATTATCATCTGTCTTGGAGGGACTATGCTACAGTCCAGGGAACACAGGTTAATAGAAAATGATTCCATTCTCTTGAGTTCATAAGCAGGTGAAATCACTTGTGTGCAAAAATAACAACTTAATGTGGATTGTATAGTATTAAAATACAGGCAGGTTTTTTTATACACAGAGGAGGCTGGCAATTTTAAGATTGCCCTGATTTCATGGATTGTTTTTTCTGATGATTTTCTGATGTCATTGAAACATTTGTCTGTGGTTGTGTAACACCAATGCCATTCTGTGCTATTGAGTTCTACAGTTGAGTGTGGTGAGGGGATGCGATACACTGCTGTGGGGCTCCTCACATGGCAACACCAGTGTGTTCTGGAAACACCATGACGGTTTATGATGTTGTCAGGTGGAAACAGTAGAGCTGAGCCTCTGAGTTCTTCAGCTCCCATTCCTGCTTCTGTTGTGGGGACACCTCCCACCGTGTCTCTAAAATGAGAAGGTCAGGGAATTAGAACAGAACAGTGTGGTTGGGGGGAGAAGGAAGCATGCTGTGATTTAAGATAGTCACTTAAAATGACTTGATATTGTTGCGTTACCTCTCTGACCTCAGAATTCTGGACCCTATGCGAACAGATTTAAGATATCAGATGAAGATCAAAATCAAGTGTGCCCTTTTTATTTGTAACCTGGACCTGGAGAATATGGAAGATGGGTGTCTTCTTATCCCTGCTGCTCTAAATTGAATTGTCTTAACTGCCCAGTGACGAGAGAGGTGGCCAGGGACCTCAGGGCAAAGCAGTCCTAGGCATGAGTGCTTTTCTGGGGAGAAGGAAAAAAGAAGATGGCTTCTCCACATTGCTTTTGGCCAGGTCGAAAGAGTAATGGAAGGTGTGTACACGGCATGGCCTATTTCTGATTTAGTAGCACCATGAGAGTCAAGTTTCTGGATCTCTGCTCATATATTAAAGCTTTAGAAAAAATTGTTTCAGTTCCCTAGGGTTCTATCTGCTGTACAATTATTACCAAATTAGAGCAACTGGCCTTGAAAAAATTCATATCACCATACCCCACCCCTGAAGGTGGGTTCAATAATTCATGGCTAAAATAAATCAATTTCATTTTTAGTTCTCTATGAACCTTAATCAAATGCTCTTTCCACACTGTAGTCATACTTGCAACTTACTCTGGACTGAATGAGGGTGACTTGAGAAGCTAAATTTGCTCTGGGCTAACTCCATTTTTACAAAGGAATAAAAAAAAGTGCTTCTCAAACTGTACCTACTTGTGTGCCTGGAGGAACACCACTCACCACCTCAGTTCTCCTAATCTACTTTTGGGATACCCTAAGTCTGTAAATCTGTAGGACCTGTTAGGAATGTGCATTTTCTTTTGTGTTTTTATGTTCATAACATAGGCATGTCTTTTGAGATGTACATTTTTTTAATTACTATTTTCTTACATCATTGTTAATTTTTGAACCGTAAGCAAAATGCTCTCAAATAACAAAAGTCTAGGATCAAGGAGTTTCATAAGTGAGTTCTACCAAACACCCAGAGGCACCTAGCCTGCAAAAGCACCTTCAAAAAACTGAGAATGTAGGAATGATACCAAGCACATATTATAAGGTCAGCATTACACTAATGTCAAAACCAAACAGACAACACAAAAGTGCAGACCAGTTTCTTTAAATGAACATGAATGTTAAAATCCTTAATACAATCTCAGCAAGTTGAATCCAACAATGCATAAAAAGATTACACATCATGACCAAATGGGATTTATTCCAGGGACAAACATCTGAAAATCAATTAATGTAATTCAACACATAAACAAAAAGAAAAATAAATACCATCTTTTCATATCAATAGATGTCAAGAAAGCAATGGCTAAAGTTCAATATCTATTAATGATGAAGGGCTTGAATAACTAGGTATAAAATGAACATATCTTTGGGGGACATGAAAGAGACAAGACATACTGAGACCTATATAGAGACACTTGAAAGATACCTTTGGGGAGGCTGACTTTTAGTTTGATTTTGCTGTTTTCCTTCTGGACTTGCCTCGCCCCTTCTGGTCCTTTTCTATGGCTCCCTACCAAAAGGTACTTTAGACAGTGGCAAGTTTTGAGGTCTCCATGACCCCTCATTGGACCAACTCTGTTTCACATGGACATTATCTGGACAAGGAGGTAGGTAACTTTGGTTGTTTCACTGGGAAACTATATCCATTCTCTTATTCCCTCTCTATGTACAATTATTCTATTAATGCCATTTCACGCTAAGAGTATGCTCTGTCTTTTTGTGGTAAATAGCTGAATCCATTTAGAGTTGGGGCCCCAGGGTGCTCTACCAGTCTTTTTGCTAGCAGATATACTCTGGAATAGAATTGAATCCTTGTAGGAACCTCTTGGTGATCCTCCAGAGAAAGATGACATATGTGTATACTTTTTTAGGCATCCATCACATTACGTGCTTCACTTGATCCAGGATGGAAACAGAGGATATAAAGCTCAATCATATTTTATTTAAAATGATAGAACATTTACATACTCAAAAACTGCCACAAAACCATACCCTGAAACATGAAAGAGCTCTTACCCCAGTAAAAATATATGTTTACCCTGGAGATCTGTGTTTTTTAGTATATAGAGCACATATTTAAGCAAAAATACTTCACTTTAAGTTACCATTAACTCTTATGAAGAGATCTTTTTTGTATGTTAGATATAATACAGAAAATGCATCCATAATTTCAGTCATAATCAAAAACTCAAATTTTTCTCTGCAGAAAAAGTTAGCTGCTATGCCTGATCACACAGATGTTTCTCTCAGTCCAGAAGAGCGAGTCCGTGCTCTGAGCAAACTGGGTTGTAATATTACTATCAACGAGGATATCACTCCACGCCGCTACTTTAGATCTGGAGTAGAAATGGAGCGAATGGCATGTGTATATTTGGAAGAAGGAAACTTAGAAAATGCCTTTGTTCTCTATAATAAATTCATCACGTAAGTCTTTAGTTTTGAAGTTCTTTTAAATGAGAATATTGGAAAAATAATTCACACAATATTCTGATGAGACAGCTTGGGTTGATTGATAATCAGACCAGTGTTACAATCTCTGGAAGCATGAAATCTTTTCAACTACCAAATAATGTACTGAAATGCATCCCCACATTCTCGCTGTGGTTTAGGTACAAGAAGAAAGTCCAGGACGGGGTAGGAGTCAGGGATATTGGATCACCTCTGCAACTCCACCCCAAGACATGTAGGCTTCTTTCTTTAATACTGCAAATAAAACACCTTGTTCTGTGCCATCTCTCTGTACAAGAATGTCAGCTTTTTAGTAGAACAAGAGTCACATTGCAGCTCCATCAATAACATCTGGAACATCCATTAGCATTTTCAAAAATTGATTTGAAGAATTGAGAGTGGAGGAAAAATTGACAATCATAGGAAGGATCTGATTCAGAGATGAAATAAAAGTTTCACATTACCAGTTTTTTAAAAGGCAATTTAGTGAGCTGTGTATTAGTGCTGTGTGTATAAAAGCTCTCAAAATGTTGAGTAGAAGTGGCTTATCAAAACAACAACATAAAGATGTATTTTGCACTAGATAGATATTTGTTAATAACATATTCAACTTTAAGAATTAGGAGAGATGGGTTTTGTATTTTCCTTAACAATTCCCGGCTTACTGATTGAGAGGAACGCCTGTTACTGATAACTATTTAATGTGAAGTGAATTCTTATTCTGGTTTTAATTGGAAGTCATTTTCATTTATTTGAAAATTATTTCATTAGTTCAGTTGGGTATTTAACTGGAAAACATTTGAACGGTTGAAAAGATAAACTGTTCTAAAAACTGTGTTCTATGTCTACCACAAGTGAAATTAAAAATGATTTACATGTTACACAAATTGGACTCTGCATTTTATTCAAAACAAAAGTAACTTTTCAGAAGTTTAGAGAATTAAGTTAAGCATCCAGGATCTAAGGAACACCAAAGCCATATGATCTATTTGGAGAGCATGTTGATCTTAACCCTCTAAATCCCACTGTGTAATTTGCTGAGTTTATCTACCCAGCAATCCAAACTTATACTCAAGCCAAACTTTGACAAAAGTAAAGAGCATTGGTTAAATAAAAAAAATTATTAAACCTGTCAGTTTTGAAGATGACTCATTCTCATTTTAGAAATCATCATTGAGCTTTAAAAAAAAAAAAACAGTTAATACTGAGCACATTTTCTCTTTCTCCAGCTTGTTTGTAGAAAAGCTTCCCAGCCATCGCGATTACCAGCAATGTGCAGTACCAGAAAAGCAGGATATTATGAAGGTATTGTGGGGTTGGTTTTCCCCTTTTTTTCCCACTTTTCCCCCTTTTTTTGCACTTTTTTTTCTTAATCATACTAGCCCAATAGATAATAGAGTACTGGGTAGCCTGAAGTAAGCCTGAGAAAAAGGGAGATAGTCAAAATATTTTATCATTCAATGACCTTTGCTACTTCTTATGTATGTTCAAGTATCTTTATTTGAGAACATATTACATTTTTCAATTATTTCCCAATTATTTCTTAAGTAGTTTTGGTCAATCTTATATGAAGCAAGACAAAGCAATATAAACAAAGTCAATCACATCATAAATTTTTAAATAACTCTTGAAAGATCTTTTATCTCAGTAAAGGCTCTTCTACAAATTATGTCAGGCCAGAGGCTGCTTGTAAACAGAACTCAGATTTTGTCAAGTGGCCATCCTACCCCTTTGAATTTCTATACCACATACCTAAATAGTCATTCATTAGCTTACCTTTGTGTCACATTTCCCATCAATTCTCTTGTTCATTCAGTGTGACTCTTCTATTTAAGGTTATTTTTTTGTAACATAGGAAAAAAATTCTTTAAGAACTCATACATTATCATTTATACTTGTTGAATAAGTGGATGGAAGGGTGTGTGGATGGATGGATGGATGGATGGATGGATGGATGGATGGATGGATGGATGGATGGATGGATGGATGGATAAGGATTAGGAGATCATAAAGTTTAGAGTCAGGAAACTTGAGTTCCAGTCCTAACTGGGCCACCAGCCAGTTGGATGATACTGATTAGTCTTAATTTCTTTAGGTCTGTTTCCTCATCTCTAAAAAGAGGATGGAGTGGTACCTGGACTATACCAGGTTTCCCAGATTTTCCTGCCAATGGAATTACTGGGGAAGATGAAATACAGATTCTCCACTCCTTCACTAAGCAATGGATTCAAAGAATTTGGGATTTGGCCTGGGAATTTATATATTTTATAAAAAGTGCATTAGCTGCCATTTACTGTCTGTTCAGTCTCCGAACCTATCCCTGCCAAGCTCTCTGATTGGCCCTCAGAGTATGAGGCCACACACACACACACACACACACACACACACACACACATATAACTGCACTTGTGGAAGGTGCAGTTAGAAAATCACTACCCAAACTGCTGTACCTGTCTAAACAAAATGCTTATCTTGCCAGTGGAGTCAGTAAAGGTCTTACAAAAGGCATAGTTCTTTTTCCATCTCTACTAAAATCTTATATTTCAGAGTCCTACAGAAGAGAGTTTTATTTTTCCACCATTATCTTTGGTTACACATGTCTTAGTTTCTAATACACATACCAGCTTTTATCTTTCTCAGCTGATAATTCGAAAGGTTATACTGAAAACCCCACTAATCAATATGTATATATATATTTTTTAAAGAAACTGAAGGAGATTGCATTTCCAAGGACAGATGAATTGAAAAAGGACCTTTTAAAGAAATATAATGTAGAATACCAAGAATATTTGCAAAGCAAAGTAAGTTCAGTTGGCACATTAACTTCATGACTGTTTTCTATGCAAATATTTTTTTTAATTTCATTTTTCATATGTTGAGTTTGTCAAATGTCAGATGCATTTAATTTAAAAATTAAAGGCATAGCAATGAAAAACCAATAAAAAATTCATGTTGATATCCAGGTTAAGCATTTGAAGCAAAGAGGTGGGATTTTCACTTCTCTACAACATCTAAAAAGCTGATGGTTTAGAAAGTAGATTTCCTACAATGATTCAAGTAGAGATTTCTGACCAAAGCTTGCCAATGTAATCTTGAGGAGTCTAAAAGCAAGTCTTTGAACAAAAGCAATAGGAGGTAAGAAGAGGCAATGTGTGGTTTTGATGTATCTAATTATGTAGAACTTGGAAATGTAAATTAGATTCTAAAGTATTACAGTTAGCATTACACTGAGATGAAAGAAAAGCTAATATAATTGTATCAGCAAGAGGTAATGTTTTCTGGACTGTTCTGGAATAAAGAATGAACATGATCATGTCCAAAAACTGGAAAGGGTTTGAAAGTAGAATTTGAGCAGTCAATCTAAAAGATGCTTAAGTTAAAAATATGAATTATTTATGTCAATAGCGTTATAAAGGTGTTTTTTCTTTTTGGTCCATTTTTGTGTTTATTTGCTTGAGAGGGTGTCACCATTATTGACTCATTTTTCAGTTCTGTCTCATTAACTCTGAACTTGGCCAGAAAGCTTTCTACTTTCCATGGTATAAAACCTAAATCAGGTTTGACTGAGGTGTTTTTACTAAGTAGCAAACACATATGGAAGTCAAATTATTTGATTTGAATTCTAATGGCTAGAAATGGCTGGGAGCTCAGATAAAGAACAGCTAGGGAGAGAAGAGCCCAGCCAAGCCTCTCTCCATACTCAGCTGCAGTATGGTGGTCCTGTGGGGATTGCTTCAGCAGCTGTTGTGTTGTCTGTCTTCAGTGGTGCCACTCACTTCACAGTCCCCAGGGTTTGACGGGTGACATCTGCAGGGGGATAGAGTAGCACCCTTTCTACTTAGGGAGCTGAATGGTCACACTGACTCTTGCTACAGGAGCACTGGTGTCATCCTTGACTTAGCTGGAAGTCCCATGCCAGCCCCACCAAGACAAAGATGCCCTGTAATAAGTTTAGGTGATTAGTATGTTTATCAAGGCACTGCTGAAAGCTGGCCACCTTTATCTTATAGTAGCTCCAGAGGTATTGCTTTCATCAGAATCATCTGGAAAGTTCATTGAAAGTTACTATTCTCTGACCTAATAAGCCTGGATATTTTTGCTACAATTGGTGAGTTAAGGAACTTTCTCCTTTAACCAAACTCCTGGCTCATGATAGCAGTGATTGGGCCACACTTTGACAATCATTTCACATTGAATCCTCCTCCATAATATTCCAGTCGTATGAGTTCTATTGTCAAATGCAGAATATTCCAGGGCAGCAGTGTGCAATAAGTCTTCCTATGGTGGTGCATTTACATGATACCAACCACATGGTTATGTGTGCTTAAAAGGTGGCTAGCAGGACTGAGAAAATCATTTCACAATGAGCTTGTCACTCTGTCCCATCAATAAGCTCTCCCGATTCCTTTATTTACCCTGTAAGCTTAATAAACTTTGTTTTCTTACATTCTGAGGGAAAAGAACATCTCTAGGAAAATATTATCTGAATTACCAACTACCAGGTGATAGAAAAGCAAGTAGGCATCAACCCAAGCCTACAGATTCTTGTGTTGCAAGGATGGGCATGCTCCCTTGCCCACTCCTCCTTCCACACACCCTCATTACTCTGGACAAATACCCGGATCCTCTGCCAAAGAGCAGGAAGGACTTTCAGACATGAGTCTGCTGCCCTCCTCACTTTGCTGACAAATTAAATTACTTTCCTTCTCTTCAAACTGTTTATTTTTATTGGCTAAAGGAGCTGAGAACAATATTCAGTGTCAGAACTGAGTCTCTAATTTTATTTCATTTTAATTGATTTAAATTTAAATAACCACATGTGGCTAGTGACTATGTTCTTAGACAGTACAGCCTAGAGTAATATAACATTTTCTGAGATATTCTGTGCCATGTGATCTAGTTGGTCAGGCCAGGCGAAGCACCCCTGACCTTGATTTTGTGATATTTAAATGGAGAATCTTGTTGTCATGGTCTGTCTCTGGTCCAGTAAGAATGCATTTATAACAGCTGCTTTCAGCAGATTAGCAATGTACTTTGTTTCCAAACTGATTCCGAGGCGGGGTGGGGGGGGGGGGGGGGGGTGCGGACATATTATTTCAGTCTCCAGTTGTGTCTCTGAGAAGAGTAAAAGCATCTAATGCCAGTGTGCTATTTCTGCTTGGGAAACTAACCTTTGATTCTGGCAACCACGTTTTTTAGAACAAATACAATGCCGAAATTCTCAAAAAACGGGAGCATCAGAGACTGATAGAGGCTGAGAGGAAGCGGATAGCGCAGATGCGCCAACAGCAGCTAGAATCAGAGCAGTTTCTGTTTTTCGAAGATCAACTTAAGAAGCAAGAATTAGCCCGGGGTCATATACCCAGCCGGGAAAACCCGGTGCTGTCAGAGCAGATTGATGGGAGTGCTTTGTCCTGCCTTTCCACCCGCCAGAAAAATTCCTTGCTGAATGTACTTGCAGATCAACCTAATAAAAGTGATGCAGCTGATCTCACCAACCACTCTCCTCCGGTCAACAGGGCCTTAAAGCCAGCTGCTACTCTTAGCGCTGTTCAGAGTAAGTGATGAAATACACCCCTGACAGACACTGACACCTCTCTAGTGCAGAAATATTCCCATAACATCTAGGAGATTCTCATTTCATTGTCAATGTTGGTACATGATGTGGTATGAATGACACAGCCAGTCTTCCAGCACTAGCTGCTATTTACTCTTTGTAACCTAGAAATTCAGAAAACTATTGGCCTTATGGAGCAGATGATATAGTAAACAAAAGACATTATTTTGTTTATAGTGTATCTCATATCTACACACACACACACACACACACACACACACACACACACGATCATGGTATTCTTTATCATGGGAATGTATAATTGGGAAATAAGCCTTGTCCACAAAGATCAAAGGCTATAATTTTCAAGAGAAAAACTACAAATATGTTTTCATGTATTTTTAAACAGGAAACATGTATTTTAAGCAGAATCTCTTAAAGGTAAGCAATTATATTATACTAGAGAGAAAAGATTTTGAGAAAAGTGTTCACTCAGAACAGAACGTTCCTCAGCAATTTAGATTAAAATATGCAGCATTTCTCTGACCCAGGAGTATCTCAGACACATAGGTAGTTTACATTTAAATGGATCATGTGTGTCTCTGCCAATGATTAGCACTGCTGGTACCCTAGATCAAAGCTGGCAAGTTTCCAAAATTAAATGGGGACTTCTTCCTGACACATTGCTAGATGGAGTTTGTGCTCCCATTGATTTTAAAAGATAACCATTTTATAATTACTGCTAATTATTTCTGAAAATGTGCTACCTTTACTTACCAGCATCATAAAGATTTAAGTAACATGATAAATACCACGAAGAATCTTTGTCTTAGAGTATTTGAGATGCATTCTATGCAGCTTATGGATATTATGGTATATTTGCTTTGGGTCAAAGAAAACACATACACATATGTAAATAGTTAACCTACACACAAAGATGTAAAAGTGCTTATACCATCTCACCTGTTCATAAAATAATTTATTACAAAGAATAATTTTACTTTCCTACTGGTCAGTGTTTACCTTCAGGTGTTTTAATATAAAACATGGAAACTACCACCTGATAATTTCATTTGTGATATTTAGTTGAACTGTCTTGTTTGCCAAAAACAGCTTTGAAGAGTTTTTTTTAACCTTTTCTTCTTTTTTTGTCTATTTAGTAGTTGAAGGACTGCGGTATGTGGTTTTATCAAGAGACCTTTCCCATAGATTTCTGTTACTTGCAGAATCTAATACAGTGAGAGGAATAGAAACTTGTGGAATACTCTGTGGAAAACTGGTATGATCTTTGTTTCATGTCTTTCTTTAAGATACTTTTAGTAGCACTAGCTTTCTCATGCTAAGTAGAGCAGAATATGAGTATCCTAAGAGTTACAACTATTATTAAATTAACCTTACATACATTCACTTAATAAATATTGTCATTATTAGTGGAATTATCATTAGAGAAAATGGCATATAAAATTTCAGGTTTCAGGGATATTACAAAATCTTGTTGTAAAGAATTAATCAAAATCGAAATTGTATTTGCTTAGGAAAAATGGAAGGTTTTGGGGCTTCCAAAATCAGGCTTTATAAATCAAATTCCTATGCACTTGTTAGTTTCACATGCATTTATACAATTAAACCTATTTTTTGAACCAGTGGCAAGTATACTTTTGCCATTCTTCCTCAGATGCTTGTGGAATACAACTGATGTTTTGCTGAATTCTCTAAGTCAAGGCAGTAATTTCAACTAACTGAAACCTTCCAACAAAGGTCCTATTTAAACATGGAATATTTCATCAGAAATATGAAAGGCAGTGCCAAAATAAGAGAGAGAATAAAATTGCAGTCAATTTCCTTCTTGCAATAAGAATGAATAATGCTCCTTGGCTGTGGTCTTTATTTATTTCTCTTGGTATCAACTTGTATTTTTAAATGCAGGAACGTTTGTAACCCCATTTGTAACATTTGTAAGTACTGGGCATTGTTTTAGTTTGGGCTTTGTTGTTTAATCAGATGTTTCTTATTCTTTTTGCTGCTTGTTTTATTTAGACACATAATGAATTTACCATCACCCATGTCATCGTGCCAAAGCAGTCTGCAGGGCCCGACTACTGTGATGTGGAAAACGTGGAGGAATTATTCAGTGTTCAGGACCAACACGGACTTCTCACTCTGGGATGGATTCATGTACGTTTGACCTTTGAAGCTTCAGTTTTTTTTTGTGTGGTGCTGTTTTTCTCCTTGAGAAATATTAATTTAATTTCAATAGTTTATTTTCCAATTTTCTTTAGTGTAAAGGCTAACTAACTGTCAAATCTGAGTTTGAAGAGGACTGTATTAGGCTCTTTTTGTTTTTACCATAGAGAGTTAAAAGTGAGAAATATTTAGAAATTAGGTGTCTTATTTCAATGATTTTGGATGATCTAATGGAGGTCTACTTTGTCTCTCAAGTATTTGACAAGACAACTATCAATGTTCTTTTCCTCTTTGCTATTAGGTCTAAATCAGGTTATTTAAAGAAATAACTGAAAACATTTATTTTTTTCCAGTTTTATTGAGAAAAATTTGCATATCACTATATAAGTAGGTTTAGTTCTCATCTCATATTGCTATTGTAAAAAGACAAGAAAATTTTCCCTGTGATTAAGAGCTGTTAACCTTTACTCTCCTAACATCGTTTCCTATATATGATATGGTATTCACTGCAATTATAGCATTGTACATTATATCTGTTGAATTTATTTATCTTAAAACTGAAAGTTTGTACCTTTTCATCAACTTCTTCCAATTCCTCCTCCATCCATTAAAAACATTTCTTTTCAACTGATATTTGTGCATGTCAAGGGAGACTCATGCTCTCCATTTCATCTCCCCTACAGGTATCACTTTATGAACAGCCAAGTGTAGGGCCAACGAGGTTGGGCCCAAAACACTTGGTTTCCAAAATCCACCAGGCCGTTGTAAGGGCAGGAAAAGGACTAGTAGTCAAAAACATTATTTTATGTCAACTCTGCCAAGAAACTAATATAAGAATATTGGCAAGTTACTTAAGCAATCTGAACTTTAGCTGTGTTATCCGTAAAACAGGGATCCTAATAGTTGGCTCCATATGATGGAAACTACTAAAAGAGATTGTTTTAGTGAATGGCTTAACACATTTTTGTAGGGTCTCAAGAAATTTTAGCTTGTTGTTGATAAAGATACTCTATTTTTCTTATCCATGTCTTACTCTGACTGGCATTCAGTCTTACCCTTCTGGACATTATCATGGAATGCTGGCCACTTCAAGCTACTTCTTGGGGACCTCCAAGAGCCCCTGAAGAGTGACAAGTGACCATTTTTTTTTTTGCTTGCTTTATGGAGAATCTTTAAGTTTGTCAGCAAACATCCAATCCAAGCACTTGGTGTTAGGTAATTCAGGAGTGTGGAGGAGAGTTTAGTTCCAGTTACTTCCATAATATCCTATCTGCCCTTCCCAGATTCCCTCATTAATCAAAGACTAATCAGTCTCTTCCCTTCTTCATGGAATTTTTGTGAACCATAGATGAACTACCAGGTGTGAAAACCCTTTGAAAAGAATAAACTGTCTCTTAAATGCAAGGAGATACTTGTAACAAAGCATTTGCAAAACTTCCCTTATGTCTATTTTTTTTTACATAATAGTAGATAGTGTGCTTTACTGTTTGCTTAGAAATTGCTGATTTTAAAGACATTAATGTGATTTTTCTGCAACAAGCATGAATAACAAAGCAAATAAATTGAAAATAAACTGAGAAAGAATGACAGTGCATTAAATTATACATGTTGAAAAGTCAATTTTAGTTTATCTTATAAAACAATTCCCAAATTAAAAACAAATGTTTTTCTCTTCTAACCTGGGCATACAATATATGCCACAATGAAACTAAGGATTTAAAGTAATGAATTTGGCATGATTACAGAATTTTTGGACTTTGCTTTTTATTCTACCATAACAAGCACTATAAATTTCTAAACTTCAGTGATTATAATGACATTTGTTGATAATGTTTATTGAGCATAATAATGGCAATAAATTCCAGAGCTAGTTTTTTTAAGATTTTAAATTAGTCCTTGGAAAAGAGGGACTAAATAAGAACAGACAGTTCTAGATTTGACTCAATTTCTCAGCTCAACTAGCTCAGTAACCTTCTGCACATCACTATTACTGGTCTTAGTTTTCTTAAATCTTAAATGAAATCATTCAGGGAAAGTGATACTTCATTGCCTGGCATACTGTTCAGTAGCATTAAATGGTATCTTCTGGTATCCTTGTCGTTGTCATAATTGGCATTATCAACATCATTTTTTCTTTTCATAAAGTTCGGAATAGAAAAACTGTCTTCACCAGAGAAATGATTCCTTCTGGCAGAAATGAAGGACTCAGAATCTCTTGTGGTATGCATTCATTCTGGAAATGAATTATAGGCAGGATAATAAATTGTTTCTGTGCCGATCTGTTTGCTGCCCCATGGCACTGAAGCTCTCTAGAACAGGTCTTACCTTCTCACCAGGGTCTGCAAAGCTCTCTGGACTTGTAGGAGGTTTTTGCAAGCTCAGCTAATAGGTAGCAAGACCCTCCCATTTATGCTTTCACCAAAGATTTGGGTTTTAAAAATTAGAATAATTTCCATTCTTCAGTTTGTCTAGATCTTTGCAACAAAGTTATTTTTTCCTTGCTGAAAATGCATCTTTCTGTAATTAGATGTCTGTGGATTTTACCTTTACTCTGTTGAGATGGAAGGAAATTTTATTTATTTTTTCCAGTTTTTTAATTGTAATTTGAGATAATGTTGGTTTATAACACTGCATTTAACTTTGGACTGTCTCACGCTTCCTCAGATTAAGGTTACAACATCTACCACCCAGGCACTCATGATGTTCTCCACAGTCCATTGGGCCCCTCTCCCCTTTCTTCTCTACCCCATACTATCCAGTAACCTCAGTTCTTCAGGTATATTTCTAGGGTTTGTTTTGGTTTTACTTATGTATTTCTTTTTTTTTGTTTTTCAATACTCCACTCATAAACTGGTGTGAAACACCATGTCACAATAAACACATAAACTGGTGTGGAACACCATGTCACAATATCTGCTATTTGTCTTTTTTCCATTTTGCATAATTCCCCTCCAGTTCTGCCCATGTTGTTTCAGTGACAAGATTTCATCTTTTTAATTTACAACTACATTTTATTTACTTGAGTAAATATGCCATATCTTCAAAGTGGTAAAGAATTTTAAAATCTTGGATTTATTCAACAGACCTTAAGATTTACTTAAGATGAAAATAATTAAATATTTCTATGGGCCAATGACTTGTATTTACTATTACAGCATTATATAACAGCAGCAATAGCTACTGATTTCATTCCTTTCTATGAGCTGTGCACTGTTTTAAGGACTTTCACACCATGAAGGAAACGATTGTTAACCTTATTTTACAATTGATGAGATGGGTCTGAGAAAGTAACTGCACAGGTGCACACAGCTAGTGAGTAAGGAATCCAGAACCCAAACCGAAGACCTTGATCTCATGATTAAAATGGTCATGTTCCATCCTCAAGGGTCATTAGGGCTTACTATGAATTTAAAATCATCATAGATGCATGAATTTTTCATATTCACATATGAACTTCTGATTCATCTCTCAAAAACTCTGGTTGGCATATACTCAAAATGCCTTGAATATACTTCTTTTAATGTACAATTATTTGTATGCATTTACTTGCTGTGCATGATGAGTCCTGAACACATTCAACAACTTGGAGTCTACTGTCCATTTACAGAGATGTGATCTTTCAAGGGGTAGCAGCTACATGTGAGATATTTAGTAAAAACTTTGTGTTGTGTCCATGGTTTTACACAGAAGCATCTCTGGGTTTACTTTTCCAACTGTGTGACCACTTATAAGTTACTTAACTCCCTGAGTCTCAGGATTCTAGTACACAAAATTTGCGTGAAAATGGAAGTAGTTCCTGGATGAGTTGTGACCAATGAAAATCTGTCCTAAGTTTCTGGCAAATTAATCTACAGTACTGTCTTTCGCAATAAGCAGAAAATACATAAACAGTCTTGGGAACCTCATCTGAAAGTCATTAGTTATTCTCAAGGTACAGGAAAAAATTATGCCAGGAAGATGTTTTTAAAATCCTTAGTTAATTAATCATGGTAAGAAAGAGAAAGCAAATGACAGTTTTCTCTTAGAATAGATGGTGGCATGGATGAAGGCTCAGTTAACATAATTAGTTTGTTCTTCTCTTCTTGCTACAGACCCACCCAACTCAAACTGCATTCTTATCCAGTGTAGACCTTCACACTCACTGTTCCTATCAGCTCATGTTACCAGAGGCGATTGCCATTGTTTGTTCACCAAAGCATAATGAGTAAGTATAAAAATAAGAATAGTAACTGTTGAAGGGGGCACAAGTGAAGGTTTTGTCTGGGCTGCAGGATTAAAGTGTATCTGAACACAACCATGGCCTAACGAAAGAGATTGGTGCCAACAGGCTCCCAAATACCTTTAGCCCTGCAGTCCTTTTGCTTCTAAAGGTTCTTTCTGTGATAGAATTGCTGGTTCTCTTCCTCTAGTAAGCATGATCTTGAAGTGGATAAACTGGATATTATTTCAGTTTGGCTTTCAAGATCTTAGTTCTACTGTATTATTTCCTTTCATAGAAATTTTCCAGCCTTAGCTTAATCACCTCTCAAACCTTTCTTGGTTAGGGAGTCAGTGATTATTGTAGTGTGATTAAGCAAGTAGTTAGAGAATCTTGTGTTGGATTCTTGGTTCCATGCGCTAGTGGTGTGTCTAGCCGAATCCCTGATCTGTGACCTTCAGTTTGTTCACCCCAGTACACTCCATGCCATGTCTGATTAAAGCAAGGGTAAACGAGATAATGACATATATAAAGGGTTCAGCAGAATGCTTGGTGGCAGAACCAGTTCTCAATAAATACTCCTGCTACTTTAAACACTACTAACATTATTAGAAAAATCAGAACTACCTGTTATTTCCTCTCTTCCTCTGGGGTCTCATATAAGAATTCAGCTTTTTCTTCCTCTTCACATTCATTCCTGCAGATACTTAGAAATAACATGGGTCCTGCATGCTTCCTCCCTTCTAGGGCAGTCATGGCAAGATAGGTTTGAAATGTCACTGTGGAGTTCCTAGCTTATAGTTTCTTTCTCCATCCCATTTGAGTAATGCTGTGCCAAAGCATCTGAAAAGCCAAGATGATCCTTGTTTGTGTGTCTTTTTTCACCTTGAAATTTAGCACTGGTATCTTCAGACTCACCAATGCTGGCATGTTGGAGGTCTCTGCTTGTAAAAAGAAGGGCTTTCATCCACACACCAAGGACCCCCGACTGTTCAGTGTGAGTAGACAGCAGAGGTTATTTTTTACAGCTTACTTTTTCCACTTTACTCTTGAAAGAGAGAAAGTACAGTGTAATATGAGGAAAAACACTGTACTGTTTAGTTTACAATTTTCTTATCTCAAAAAATTAATCAATCCGAATACTTCTGATTTTTTTCTCACTATTATTTTATTTGCAAGGAATAGTATTATTTCCATAGCAGAAATAATTATGATAACAATCTTTCCTGGGTGTGTCTGTGAACTCTACATGTCCCGTGAGTGATTTATTTTTTTGGTCCAAATTAGTTATTTCATAAGTTTAATGAAGACTATAATCATATTACTTGTTTAGCTTAGTATAGCCCAAAAGAAATATTTAATTGTATCTATTCTTCCTAACAGCTTGCTTAGTGGTTCTCTGGTCTAACATTAGAGAAAATTTATTTTGAAATTAGAATTCTTCTACGATGAAGATTACTTGTTAACTTCTGTGATTATTTTCTTATTGAAAATTAATAAAAAATTATGTATTTGTTCTAATTAGAAATGTGTATAAGGCTGGGAACATCTCTCATAAGAAATTTCTACTCTTCCCCTAAAAATGACCATGCTAAAACAAATGATGTAAAGCAATTTTTCTTCTTTTCTAGGTATGCAAACATGTGTTGGTAAAAGACATAAAAATAACTGTGTTGGATCTGAGGTGATAGGTTCTGAAGATAAACACCATCCACACAAGCTACCTACCCATGGACATGTGGTTACTGGATTTTCTTAAGATTCTTCCAGGAAATAACTGATATTTTATATTTATACATTTTAGATCAGAAAGTTTGATATTTATTGCTCTTGCATATTTTGAAGTTTTCTTTTTGGGTTGCTTTGTCTCAAGAGAGAACAATGGTGTTAAATCAGTATCTATTCATGTACCCAAGTACTCTAACCAGATAATAAAGTGTGCTGCAAACAGTACATGGGTTGTAAAGGTCTCAGTACATATTTTCAGTTTTAAATGTTTCATTAATTTATTTTCTATTTCTATGCAATATAATTCCAAATAAGAAGTTCTGAGGGCCACATGGTGTCCAGGCCAAGCCATCTGTTTCTGCAATCTTTCCGTATGGTAAAAGATGAGTAGTTTCTACATTTGAGAACAAACATGACTATAGATGGTAGAATCCACCCTTTTTTCACTGTCATCAAATCTAAGGTCTGAACTCCATCCACAGAGACCTTATTAGAGGATACAAAGCAATTAGCTATTCAGGGAGCAGATGGTGTAGGATAACAAATGATTAATCAGTATGAATTAGAGGACTGAGAGCAGTGATCTTGAGATGGAATTAAAAAAATTCAGATAAAAATGTTTATAAAGTCTGTTACTATTCAAGTCAATGGAAGTGAAGGAAAGGAGATGAGGTCTGGGAAATAGTTCATCGTTCTCAAAAAGAACAAATAAAATTGGAAAGAATACATGTTAAAATATTAAAAGTAATATTGTAATTAAAAATACATTTAGCTGAGGAAGAAAAACACATTTAAACTGAGTTGGGTAATGTAATTACAACCTTATTCATTCCTCAGGCTTGGAATGTTTTTTTTTTTTAATGATACTAAGATGGAAGAACTAACTGAAATTAAAAAGTACAAATTAAGTAGAAGAAATGGGAAGCTTATGAACTCTGTTGAATTGGTATTAAAAAAAAAACCCTGAAAGTAGAAGCTTTGCGAAAACATTTGGCTGCAAATATAAAGAAGACAGGAAGAAAATGATGACTGAAGGTGCCACTGGCAAGAGGCCTGGATATATCTTACTCCTGTGCGTCTACCCAGGACTGACCAACAGGGAAGTGTTGGAGCTACACTAAGTTGCCATCACTCAAATGAAAGCAGATTATGATCAGCCCTGGACCTGTCTATCTGATCATTTCCTTTCTTCTGGAGTATTTCAAAGTCAGTTTATAAGTAAAAACAAATGTATGTTAATTGACAGAAATAAAGGGACCTGATATAAGAGATGTATGTAAGGAAATTGTCTGGAATACCACCTAACTGATGACCATAGAGGAAGTGACTTTCAAAAGGGCTAATGACTAAATGTGTCCCTAGTAATTCAATTGCATGTTACAGCACCCTAGACATCCCCAATGAGGTGAGTGCAGGAAGGAAGTGGAGGAACCAGCCTGACTGCCACAGAGTGACTGATGTGCCTGAGTTTCAAAGGAGCCTGTTTAAAAGCTGAAAGCCAGTGTGAGCCCAAGAAAGAGGATAAAATTGGTAGCCTGAAAAAACAACAAAGGGTTGCCCAAAAAAATCAATGTTTTCTGGGAACAATCTATATCACACACGTCTAGTTCATTTATTGGTGAGCTCCATTGATCAAAAAGGACAAAATCAGAACTACAGTTTTATGTTCCTGACTCAAGTTTGAGCTATGCCACATTTAAGATATTGCTTCAGGAGAGCAGGAAAAACAGAACACAGAAGCCACAAGGGCAGTTTCTAGAAGGCTAATTTAAGGCTTTAGGTGCTTTGTTTACTGGGGAGTTTGCTGTCTCCATCTTGCTCCCAGTTCTTATCTAACTAAGTTCACCTCCTGGTGTGGCATCTCCACGAATACTCAGAATATTTAAGGTGGGGGAATTTGTCTCCACATAGTTTCAAACTTGTAGAAAACTGGAAGAATTCTTTAAGGAACTGTCTCCTGGCGCAGACTAGAATCACCCATGATTTTGTATCTTGTTTCATTTATCATTCTCGCTCATCATTAAATATTTCAGTATTTCTCAGGTCTCTCAGAAAAACAACAATAACACAGCACCATGGTACTTAACTATAATAAAATTATTACAATTAAGAATTTAATGTAAGGGTAATCTCTAATCTGTTGTCCTTATATAACTGTCATCACTTATTCCAATACTTCCTTTGTTGCTTTTTCTCCTGGCCAGAACCCAATCTGGAATTACATTTCACATCTAGTTCTCACATCCCTTTAATCTTATTTCACCTGCAACAGTTGCTCAGCCCTTTTTTTCCCTCTTAGTGTGATATTTTTGAAGCATACAGAGCATTTATTTTGCAGTATTCCCTGATTTGCTTTAGGTTCTTATTTCTTCGTGGTTAGATTCTAGTTATGCAGTTGTGGCAGAAATTCCACAGAAATCATGTCATAGCCTCCTCAGGACATCATATAGGGAGCCTAATGCTGGTTTTTCCCAGTATTGGTGGTGTTAACTTAGGTCGCAGGTCAATGTGGAATCCACTGTATTTTTTCATATAAATCACTATTCTCCTTTGTCATTAGTAAATTATAAGGAGCTCCTTTGCAAATTTGTAAATATTCTCCAGGACCATAAAGATTTTCTCCAGGTAGAAAGACTTTCTCTGGGTGGAAATCTTTCCCAGGCACCTATGGAAATCCTGAGCTGGCTTCCCTTTTCTTGATGAACAGTCTTCTGCCTATATCTGTCTGTCTGCTTTTCTCATCTACAGGTTATACCCTGTATCTCCCAATTTTTCCCTGCCAAAGTCAATTATCTGACCCCCTCTCTTCCCACTATCTTGTGTGCCTATCACAGCTTTCCTCCTGGCATGACAGATGATGTATGTGTCTGGACAATCTTGTTTGCATGTACTAGTATCTGCTAATTAGTTCAACACTTTATATATTCCAAGGTGGGACATTCCACCTTGGATTTTATAGTACTGGTATCCTGTTATTCTGCCACCCAGATTTTGTGCCTACTCTCATGCAAGAAACTCCTTCTGTGGGCAACTCAGGAGCTTTTTTCTGCCATATGACAACTGGCGGCTTGAAAAGTTCAGATTACTGTCTTGTGCAGAGGCAGAGTTTGGCATGTGGATGGGGACTTGAATCTTTACTCTCTACCAGCTAAGGGCAAATTAACCTTGCAAGGTTGGTCCCACAGCCAGCCTGCATTTTCCTGAATGTTCCTTTCCTCAATTTCTTAGCATTTAAGGACAACATGATATTCTCTGATATGCTGGTTCAAAGGAGATTACATAATTTTTTCAGGTAAAATTGGCTATTGGAACGTAAGAGAGTTAAGAAATGAGTGCTATCCTTAGAAGAGAAATTAAATCTACATTACTAAACCAAGAGAACTATCAGATGAAAAAACCATGACTAAGCCAGGCACAGTAGCACATGCCTTTAATACCAGCCTCCCAGCCTAGGATGATAGGCTGAGACTGGGAATCACTTGAGTTCACAGGCTCAAGACCCACCCAGGACAACATAATAAGACCTAGTCTCAAATAATAGCTGGGTGTGGTGGCACGTGTTTGCAATTCCAGCTACCTGGGAGGCTGAGGATGGGGATCGCTTGAGTCCGGGGTACCCTGAGCAACGAAAGTCTGTGGTTCCCCAGACACCCTAGCAAGACCTAATCTCTAAAAAAAAGAAAAAATTCATGACTATTAAATGGCCTCTAGAGATAGAAAAGACTCAAAAGTCTGGAACACCCAGTTTCTTGGATTTGCAGAGAATAAAAAGAACAGTTATGAGTATGCAAAGTCACTTATGACTCTTCTAAATAGCAAATTAGAAGAAAGACCATTTTTCACCAAAAAGACATGTTGTGGTCCTGGAAGACTCGGGCTTTCTTGGCATTTTCATTTCCTTATGTGGAGAAGCAAAACCTTAGGCTCCAGAGATGCAGTTTGAAAAGTTGTTCTGGAAGAGGAGGTGATTTTCCTTTCTTTTTTCTTTTTTTTTTTTTTTCACTCTCCACCCCATATGTGATTTTCTTATTGCCAAATACTGACGTGGGTAAGCAGCCTTCTCAGGGGGTTTCAGTCACAGAGCTGAAGGAATCCTAAGGTAGCAAGCCAGTCACATGGCTTTGCCAGCAGAACAAGTCTCCTAGGCTCTGATCTGAAAGGACCCTCAGAAATGAGGTCACACAGTTGAGTGGGGGGTTGGCTATGGTGCAGGGAGCCCTGGAACTGTGAGACCATGTGTGCAAGTGCATGTGTGGTAAGCACTCGACCACAGTCTTCTCACATGAGCTTCCTGAGGAAAATTTCACTCAAGGCAAACCATGCATTACTCTCCTTTGAACATAAATAAATTCCAGATGCTCATTTGCCACTTCCTGACCTTTGAAAGCAAAGACAGTTTATTCATTTTTTTTTTTCAGATTAGTGGTTCTGTAGAAAATGAAACAACATGAGTTTCCTTCTATTTTTACTGCAAGTCTGTTTGTACACAGTGCCTGACACTTTTATGCCCCTGCTATGGGTTGAATTATGTCCCCCAAATTTAAATGTTGAAATCCTAACCCCCCAACACATTAGAATGTGATTTCATTTGGAGTTAGACTCTTTACAGAGATAATTAAGTTAAAATGAACCTGCCAGTGAGGGTTGACTCAAACACAACTAGTTTATTTAGAAAAAGACAAGATTGGATACAGATACAGATAGAGGGAACACAACCTGGGGCCACAAGAGAAAATGATCACCACAAGGAGATAGACTTCAGAAAGAAAGCAGACCTTCCAACTTCTTCATCTCTCTGACTTCTCTCCTTCCGAACTGGGAGGAAATAAATTTCTGTTGTTTAAACTGTCTAGTCTGAAAGTCTAGGAAACTAATACCAACTTTGTAGTTTAATTTCTTCTCGCAGACTCTACAAAAAATCATTTCCTTTGTTGTAAGCCAGGACCCTTCTCTCTTCCATGGATCTGCCAATTTTCAGTTTCTAAAATGTTCCCTGCTTCTTTTAGTAGAATTTTGCTTGCAAAAAGCATTTGAGATATGATATCAATTAAGGCCACATCCTAGAATTGGTTCAGTATTTTCCCATCCCATTCATCATGTATCAACTATAATCAGTAATGCTAGAGACTGTTATTACAATAGTTCAATTCCAACTTGAGGTTTCTGTTGCGACACCAGCTGCTTTGTCCAAAAATGTGGAAAGCAGATGTTTCTCTTTTGTTTTGCAGAATTATCTGGCAAAAGAATGTCTTCCAAGAA
>PVHY01004132.1:0-98164 GCA_004024945.1 Uropsilus gracilis
TTGTGATTCCCTTGATGGGTTCTGATGTGTGAGCTGGGCCTCCCTGCCGCAGCATTAGGATTCAGGTCCTCCAGGGTGCTGAGTCATTTACTTTTGCTTCCCTGCTTTTCAATTTCCAGGATGTTATTGTTGTGGTCCCTGAAAGGATTTGGCATTTGTATCTTATTTGTGCTTTAATAGGATTTAGGAGAGAGCTGAGGTAAATGCCTGAGTTTAATTCATTTTCTTCAACTGAATGTCCAATCCTTGGCTCCTGTTCCCTGTGGTGGCATCTGGGCCACATGAGAACCTCTCTGAGAAACTCAGATGTTGAAGCAGCACATTTTTCCTTGGCAACCAGAGGACTGTCTCTGACAGCTCAGAGTTGAGCGTGTCCACTCTTGAGGAGGGTAATGTTGCAGAGGGCTGGCAGAGCTTTTGCAATGATCTGCAAACTTATTTTGACCCATATTAAGAAATCCGGGTTAATCTTGCAACCTCAGAGGCAGATACATATGCTTCCATGTATAAAACTCCAGTGTGAGAAAGCAAGAAGTTCTGCATATAGATGCTGTGCATATATATATATATAGGCACTCAGCATTGCTGTCCTGTTTTACTTTTGTTGGTGTTGGTGATGTTGATGGTTCACAACCAAAGTCTGAAATGTACCAGGCCTCCAAGAGTCTGCCTGGGCCCCTGCAGCACTATGACTGTGGTTCTTATCACCCTGATTTAAAGCATCCTCTGCCCTGAACATCAGCTGTGTAACCCTAAGAGGTCCAGCCTATGTGAAACCCTGCCTTACCATGCACCTGCAACCACATAGTGAGGGTCATATAGCAGTCACTGCAGTACCTCCAGCCTGCTTCCTTCCCCATCCTTCCCATGCTTCAATCTTCCTGACAGTGTTTTCCCTACCTGAGTTCCCTTGCTCTGCTACCTGAACCCAGGAGCCTTCCTACCACCTGTGAGACCAGCTGACAGGGCAGAGCTCCTTGTGAGTGAGGCTTTCCTTAAGGTACAGACAGCTTCAGGACCCCCAGGGAACTTGCAATTGGAGGAACCTTGCATTTGTGTTATAAAGCTAAATTTTGGCCATAGAAGCATGGTTGGAAAACTGGGGAAATACCAAGGAGAAAAATGCCAAATGCATCACACCACCTGAAGATATTTGCAGTGAGTGACCTGGTATCGGTCCTTCCCATGCATACGATGCTCTGGTTTTTCCTAGTTTGTCTTTGTTTTGATATCAGATCAGATTGTTAATGTAGTCGTCACCTATTAACCTTTTCTACCTAGCAAAGAGGACAAAAATATTTCATTGTGCAAAACTGTTCTTCTGGAGTATATCATACTTACCGTATGTATTGGTGTGCTATGGCTAAGAATATACTACAACTTGTTAAGCAATATTCTACTGTTCTGTATTTAATTAGTATCTTTTTGACTAACTGAAGAACTTCCTGATGCTGTCTTTGTACATAAGTCTAAACACCTGTAAGCACTGACTGGATTCTATACTGTTCATCCCTCAAATCAACTCAAATTCCCATGAACTGTGGCATTGCCTCCTGGGATACATGTTGACTACTTCTAGGTATTAGCATTTTTCTTTTTTTTCTGATAATTTTTAGGTCATATACAACATATATAGCACCTACCTTTAGTGTCATGTTTAGAAAGGACTTCTAGAAGCCCCAAACATACTGTTTATTTGAATATCAGTCACCCCATGGAAAATGCTGCTCCCTTTTTCATAATGAGAAGATGAACAGAAGTAGAATTCTCCTCTTCATCTTTGAGACATAAGTTTTAGAGGTATAGATGAATTACCAAATAGCTACTGATAAAATTAATGTATCAATACAGTGACCTGTCTGTCTTTAAAATCTTTATTTAAAATCACGTTATGTATTGGGAACTGTTGCCTTTTTCCTCCTCCATCTCATGCACCAGCTTTCCTGCCACTCTTGGCTTCTGTCCTCATCATCAACAGCAGCTCCTTCATCGCCAGAAACTTGCAGATCACGTGCCATGGTTTCCCTGGCACCACAGCCGGCTTCTGTCTGACTTATTTTGATTCTGTGTTTATCTCTGCCCCTGAGATTTTTAATTCAAGTCACAAAGAGGCGGTTTCATAATATTGGCTGTGAAACTTGTCTTGAAGGTGTATGATGTTCTCCACAGCTTTTTTTTTAAGACTTTGCTTTCACTGAAGATGTGTATGCAATTTTAAAAGTCAAAGTTTCTTATGAAAAACATAGTCTTTCAGCTTTTCTTTATTACCTCCTTCTCCCCTGTCCCAGCCACTTTTGCAGTTCATGAAGCTATGTGTGTGTGTGTGTGTGTCCCCATGTATTTTCTAATGCAAACCTCTATTGTCCATCTGAACTTCTGGATAGTCTTTTCTTATGCTTTTAAAAGGGGGAAATTCACAGTATTGATGAAAAGAAGTGGGAAATGGTTAATCTGGTATCTGAGAAAGACAGAATCAGGATATGGGCTGTATCGCTAAAAGATAGTTTTGTGGACTTAAGTTTCAGAGTTTTCAGGAACAGCCCCCACCTCCACCCCCAGTTCTGTGCCCCCTCAGCATCCACTGTTCTTGCTCATGTACTCAAAGCAAAGTGGCAGGTTGTTTAACAGAACATCCGCCTACTCCACATGTTGTGGTATCTTTGAGGCCAAATGGTTCATGGAAACAAATTTCCTTGGAGTGGAAAACTAAATTTAATCTCTTGAGCAACTGCTTGAGTAAGTACTGCTTGAAAAGTATTTAATAAGCTACCAACTCCAAAGGCTGTTTTTGTTGATTCAAAGAAGAGGTCTTCTTTTTGTTCACCTAGTACAGACTAAACTTTGACAGTCTCACAGGAGAAGATTGCACACCTATTGTCTAGTTTATCAGTGCAACGTTTTGGTGATATGAACGAAGTATGGAATTGGAGGTGGGGTATATGTTAATGTGACCTTTGAGCTGACTGTGGAGTACAGGAACTGCAGAGGTTCTGTGTGGAGTCCCAGATTGGCTCATGGTCTCTGAGTTCCTGGTCCACACCTTGATAAGATGACTCAGCTCTCACCTCATATATTAGGGCTCTCCATTGATTTCATGAAGAGGCTGGTTAGGAAGAAAATCTGAGTTGTCCTATCATCTGGCACACTAAATAATTGAGCATTAACTGTGTTCAGAAGGCAAGCAAATGTTTCTCACATCCAGGAGTTTGAAAAAAGTAAATATTCAAGAAGAAGAGATCCTTGGGCCTCGCCAACCGTGTGACCAGGAGCTATCCACTCTACCCTTTTGATTAGATTTGATGATCCTCATTTCCTTCCAGATCTGAAAGTCTGTGATTTTGTGTGCTTTCTATATAATAGCCAGTAAATATTTAGGTGGGCATGGCTGCATGCAAGGTCAGAGAGGTAAGATTTTAAGAGATTTAAGGACAACAGTTAGGCTAGGACAGGTTGGATGGACATAGTGCTCCTTGCATTCCTCCAGGTTCTAAACATGCTCTGGATTCAGACATGGGAAAACCTAGAAGCCACCTGTGTTGTTCTCACCACATTCATACCAGTCTTAATGGCCTGTATTTAGGGTCAGGCTGGAGTCAAAGGAGACACTTTGTGACTTAAGACTGGAAACCTTCCACCATCCTCCATACCCACCATTATAGTATTCTGTATGGATAGAGAAGTGACTGTGGCTAGGTGGGAAACAGGAGGGAGTGGAGAGAGGAAGAGTAAGAGGGTAAGAAAAGAAGGGAGAGGAGGAGAGATGAAGAAAGGAAGAAGAAACTCATAGTGACCTTAACAATGTTTGATTCACACTGGTTGTCTGAAGATGTTTGTGGGTGTTTATGGAAGGAAAGAGATTGACTTGGGTCAGTGCTCTCTTGCTTTATTGCCCAGATCCAGTTACTACTCTGATAGCAGCAAGCTTGCCATGGGTTTTGCTCCCATTTTCCAGTACTGGTTAAAGCTGTATCTGAACAGGTGCATCTTCAAGCCATCAAAACATTTCATCGGGTGGAGGCTATCAGTGAGCCGAATTCATAGTCCACAGGCCACTGTGGCAGTGTAAGAGATTGGAGCTGGGTGAGGTTGGGATTACAGTGAGGGGCTACGGTTACGAATAGGACTGGGGTTAGGTGGTGACCAGATTGGACTTTGTTTCTGAACAGGTGGCCTTGGGATCCACATGGCCAATTTTATGTCTGCGGTACAAGCTGTGGAAAAGACATTTTCCTCTGAAGTCCAGTATCAACAGCCCTACCAGATGTTGAAATCTATTTAAAACCACAGCCATAAAAATTGTTTGGTTATGGTACGTGAATGGCCTTCAGGACAATTTTTTTTTTAAGAAGAGTTCAAAACCAGTTTTCTTAGAAGAGTTTAAAACCCCTATCCATAGGGGAGATTTAACAGATAAAATGAGTGACAGTCAGAGCTGTATGGATTGGTTACTTACTAGACAATACTGGGATTATTAGTACCCCTTTTGGGAAAAAAAATTAAGTTAAATCTCAATTTGCATCAAAATTAATTCTTAGTGATTCACGGATTAAATAGTATAGACATGTCGACAAGATGGACTATTATTCAGCCATAAGAAAAGATGTAATGTTGTCATTTATAGCAATATAGAAGGAGCTCGAGGGAATTATTCTCAGTAAAAGTCAGAATGACAAAGACATACTTTAGACATTTACATAACTGATGATTCAACAACATCAAAATATTTATAACCACCTGTGGACAAAAGTGAGGCTGGGGCGGTGGAGGGAGAAAGAATCAAAAGATGATGATGGAGAAAATACTTTGAATTTCATGCAATAAGATGTGACTTTTTAAGATATTAAGAAATATGAACATATTGGAAGACTTCTTTGGAGATTTTCTTTTATAATCCTAGTGTGGCTATACCTCTTTTTAAGGTACACATGAAGTCCAAAAAAAAACAGTAATCTAGTAATGTTTTTGCCACCACAAAATTTAAATTTTTCTGCAAGGCAAAATGTACTATAAATAATGTTACAGGAGAATGGATAAATTAGAGGCAAGGCACATTTACAACCTAACAAGTAGTATTGATTGGCAGTAGTATTGGCAGAGGGGTACTTTACATAGTGAATTAGAAATTCTCATAAATCAAAGGCTAAGAAATAAAGAAAAGTAAAAGGAAGGAAAGTTCAGAGGGAAAAAAATCTGCAAAGATGCTTAACCTCACTCCTAAGTAAATGAAAATTAGAATTAACGAGTATCCAAGTTTATTAGACTAGCCCACATCAAAGTGTTGGCAGTTCATGGTTGACAGTATGCAGAGAAGCAGGGCTTGACTATGCTGTTCGAGGATGTAAATCAGTGCAGCTCTTTTCTTTGGAAGACCATTTGTCAATAGCTAACAAAATTATAAATGCACATAACCTTTGAGCTAATAATTCCATTTTTAGGAACACATGAGTACGCCTAAGAATACTCATTGTGATATTGTTTATAATAGCAAAATACAGAGAAACCAGCTAAATGGTTCTCATTCTATGCCATAAAGTATATTATCTGCCTATAGCAGAATATTCTTTTGGGGGGTGGAGTGGGGGGGGGAGAGTGAGGCATTTTTGTGTGTAGTGATATGAAAACATTAATATGTCCATATATGCCTAGAAAACTTGGGAGCTAGCCAAGAGAGAGCATTTGCCTTAATCTAAGATTGAGCATCTGGAGAAGAAAGAAGACAAATGTCTCCTTCCTACTTACCATGTACATACATTACATTTGTAATTTAAAAATAAAATTAGTGTTTTAAATTATATATCAGAGTTAGACTCCAGGAGCTATGCTGGAATACACCTTAAAGATTTTCCATGTCTACTTTCTTATTACAGTTAAACCTGAGCTTTACAAAGTCCAAGTTAGACTCAGAAATGAACTGGGAGATTTCCTAGTTCCCTCCCCCTCCTTCCATGTGTTGCTCTTTGCAATGCAATTTGACTGTTTTTCTAATCGTATCTCAGTGTCTCAGCATCCTTAAGCATAAGGAAGCTGGATGATGAGATCTACGTCCTGCTCCTTGCTCTGCAGTGGTGACAGGCCAGGCCAGTGCAGGTGACACAACTCCACAGCATGACCCCGGTTGGGTAAAACTAGACTAACATTCAGCATTGGCTAATGAAAAGCTTGACTTCTTCAATGGTAGTGACGTTGCTGGCTGCAGTGTTCGCCTGGAACCCGCATGGCACTCTGGGACCCGCCATCACTCTGGTTTCCAGCCATACACCATCCCTGAATGGAGACCACCCTCTTCACTCTGATCAAATCTCCTTGCCCCTGATTTTGGGGTGTCCTAGCATCCTTATCTCTCAGCTGTCTTTGGGCAGGCCGGAACATTCACCTCTCTTCCAGTCTCCCCCATTGTAGATGTCTACCTGAGGAAAGAGTTATGGTCTCACATTTGCCCTGGGGTAACTTATGCTGCCTGACCTTCCACCTGGCTGCCCAGAGTGCATCACTGGTTTTGCTGTTTTCAGACTTCTAGATGGAAGCCACCCTCTAAAGATACTCCTAGCCTCACGCCCAAAAAACCGACTCCATCAGGCCTCTTTTTTATTTTTTCCCGCCCCTTGGGGGTGGGGCAGGGGGACAGCGTGACATCTAAACACTATTTTCTCTTAATTCAACAAACTTTGGGTCCATCTCATGTGATCTGAGCCGGGGAAGGAAGGACCTATCTGTCTCCATCTCTGATTTGCCTTTGGAATCACTGCTCTGAACATAGAGGTTTAGGATATGGCTTCTTGGGTTTTGCCAGGCTGCAAAGGAAGCTCATGAGAGTAACGAATAGAATAGGATGGGCTGTATGGAGACACAGGTTCTTAGCCACAACTCAATACCTGAAAAACATTAAAATGTTTTGTTGACTAGGAGAAGGTGAAACATTTCTCTGCAATCTCAATTAAACTGTTATTTGGAATATGAAGCCCTTTCCTCGTGAGTCATACCAAAAAAGTCAGACCATGCTTCTGTCATGGTCTCTGTCATGGTCTCCTAAATTAATTATTCTCTTGCCTTTCTCACCATATCAGCCTCACATCTTGGGCCTGTAGCTGATCCTAAGGCAGCAGCTTCTTTGCAGTTTGATGCCAACTTTATTGTGGCATCCAGTCAGGGTACATGTGCCTTTCTCGCCTCCCTTCCCCCCCTTTCATATAAAAGTGAAAGTATCCTTTTGAAATTTTTGTAAGTAAAAATACCAATTTTTGGTGCTCAGTTTAGAAATTGGTATATATTAATAATTATGTAGCAAATAAAATAAATTTATCATTAAGTTACATTACATTTTAATATATTTTACATATTAATTATATGTTTTACATATATAAATCATATATTCCATCTAATTATCTTTACCTGAGAGCCTGCGTAGGCAAAATAGGAGTAATAGCAATGATTCTGGAAGCTAAAACAAAACCAGCTGCCTGAAGCTACTGCATGTGGTTTCAAACTCTGCTGTGGTCGTTGTGTTCGTGCAAATTAAATTCCATTAATATCATGTCACAAACCACACCCTTTTACTGTCCTCCACTGCTGGAAGTGACCTTTGTTTTGCTCTTGCCACATAGAGTCTCCTTTCCAGATTATTCCAAGTCTGTCTCCTTAGTTTTTATATTTCCAAATGGAAATGTCTTTTATTCACTATTCTTGTCCTGTGGCCCCATGTGCCTTGGTATCATTCTTCCCTTTGAGGGTAATGTGGGCACATGAAGAAATAACCCCGCTCTCCTCTCTATTGTGTTCTGATTTCCTTGCAGCCTGTCAGCAACAGAGGCTGTACCAGCCTTAAAAAATAATGGGCAAAAAAATCAAAACAAGCTAATAACCAAACTAAAGTACACAAAGGGGCAGGGGGTCATGGGGGATGAATAGGAGCAGTCAGGGAGGGGAAATGGTGGGTGAACCTCGGGGAATACAAAGGTGTGAAATATATATATATAAATGAATTATTAAAAAAATAAGTAATGGACAGCAACTTGGTAGATGGACCTGGGTTCACACCCTCCTTTCCTCTATAAAATAAGCATTTGGCTTCCTCCCTCTGTCTTCTCTCAAGATTAATTGCAGTTCACTAATTGCAGTTGAGCTAACATTAATGACTATTTCAAATTCAAAAGAAACAAACCTCAACAATGAATAAAGGAACAAGCAAAGCAAAAAAGAGATTTCAGAAAACTAAGCGCAAATTTTCTCAAACAAATACAACAATGCTCAGCCCCCATTGCAACATGATCAAGGCAGAGTTAACACATCAGTGGCTTATTAGTGGTAACCTGTTAGACTGGGAAAGATTGAAAATCTTGCTAACACATTTTTGGCAAACATGCAGAGAATGCACGCATTCTCGTGGAACTATAAACCGGGGTAACCCCTGTGGGACAGAATGTTGCAGGATCTGTGAGAGTCAAATGCACATATCTTTTAGCTCTGCAATTCCACCTCTGGGAATTTATCTTGCACAAATGCCCACCCATATGCAGAAGGATGGTGTAAAGGCCATTCCCTGCTGCAGCGAGGGAACAGCAAATTAATTAGGAAAAAATCTAAATACCAATCAATAGGGTACAGGTTAAATAAATTACAGCATACCCCTAAGGACCCATAAATACATATGATCTCCAGGATGTGTGCCTGTGGGTACAGCAGAGAAGCATGTCACCTCTTCATGCCATTTGTGCAGAACAAACAGGGAGAATGGACTCTTGTGAGTATATTTTTATGTGTGCCTATTGCACACATAACTGATCATGCTGCTCTGGGAAGGAAACTGGGTGGTTGATGCACATGGATAAGCAAGAAACTTAAATTTAAAACTCTGTAGCCCATCTATTAAATTTTTATCTTAAAAAAATGAGTGTATTGACTTTACCACTGACTGGTTACGTAGCCTTTGTTTTCACAAAATAGTACCTGTCTCATAGTTTTGTTTTGAGGGCTGAAAGGATATCTGTCAATGGCAGGCAAGTCATGGCATTCATTTAGAGACAAATATTAATTACATGGCAGCCCCAGTGGCTCCAATCTACATAGTTTATTGTGAACAGTAGTTTTTACAGTATCTTTAGACACTGAGCATAGTAATGCCCTTGCCTTTTCATTTTCACCGGAGTGCATTGTGTGTATGTCCTAGCTACTCCAGAATTCACTGATATTAACAATGATCAGATCATCTGCTTGTTCCAACAACTAGCCTGGAACTTGAAGAGAAATCACCTCCATAGATCCAACCTCCATTCATCAAACAGATGAAGAAGCCAGAAAGAAATTGCACACATTTTTTGATATGAATCTCAAGATGTTATCAGGGTAAGAATGACACACACCAATAAGGCAGGACTGGAAAGGTGAGGCAATATCCTCTATCACCGTGTGTCTCTGGAAATTTGGCCGGAGGAAGTTTTGATCATTTGTATTCTGAGAACGAGGGAGAGGAGATGCAGATAAACTGCTGTCTTCAAGGCCATGAACTGAGTGATGTGGTTAGGAAAAGAATCCATATGTGCTGACTGCTCATTCTTTGCCATCTCAGTTCCCAGATCATACAAATCAGCACAGGGAGGACATGAGATTTCCCTTCTGCCCAATGTGGCTCAGTGTGTAAATAATGTCACTGGAATAAGAACATCCCAATTATCTTGGTAAATAAGAAAGCAAAAGGAAAGACATATTCAAATGACATTTGTTCCTGTCTCCAAAACTGGGGCTAAAAGAAACCATGTTGATGACTGTCTGGTTGAATATGAGTCAAATTCTCTGAACTATACAAAGAAGAATGACTCAAACATGAGGGTAGAGCTGAGAGCCCTGGAGACCACCTGAAAGATGGAAAAGTTCAGGCTGACATCAATGCTAGGGGCCTCAATCCTAGAGGGACCTCCTTGAGGGCCATATAGGCAAAGTTGAGCAGACCCTGCTGAGACTAGTGTGGGTGCAAAGAGGAGGTACTGCTGTGTCACGATCCACTGAGTGATACCAGGAGAGTTCAAAAAGGATAAAGAGGGTCCCCTGATACATATACCTCCACACCATTTCAGAGACATTCTCATGTAGATTTTGCTTAGGTTGGAGTGTTTCATTGATTTTTATCACTAGCTACTAATGCAGCCTCCTTCTAAGTTCTCCTTACCACAGCCCCTGGATTTCCAGAAGTCTCTAAGGGCACAAGTCTTAACAACTAACCCCACAGGAAGCTGTTTTGTTCACCTTTGCCCCCCCCACCCCGTAGATTCTGGGCACTGCCACACCACACTCCCCTGGGTACCTCACTGCACTCCTTGGAGGCCTTTTCCCTTCCTCCTTCCATGGGTTTCTTCCTCTTTCTACCAGACTCTCAGCTGCCACCAGGGAGCCACAGAGTTGAAGGCACCGGCAGGGTGCTGCCCTCTCAGGGCTGAGGTAAGAGTGAGGTGAGCAAGCTCCTCACCTCAGCACAAATTACAGAAGTGCCAAAAAGATCTATTAATCAAGACATCACTTTAATGCAGTATTTAAAAAAAATAAAAGTTGATGCAAAAGATTCAAGAACAAAACAGAAAAATTTTAAAGAAAAACAGGAATTGATAAAACAGAAAAGTCTCTGTTTTGGAGAAAGAGAAAAAATATATATGTCCACCATAGGAAATATTTTTATATATTTTCAACACTTAATTTTTCTAGAATATTAAAATATCTGAAAAAAAACTGAAAATTGAAGCATGATATATTAAACTCATAGCCTTATTTACAGCTTAAATATTTTATTTAAATAAAAATACACATTATAACTTTGCTGTTTTTAGTAGAAGCAGACTCATTAATAATACTTCCAAAATCTGCTTCTTTGTTATCTCATTTTCATTTGAAAGTTGCAATAAATGAGAGAAAGTAACTCTGAAAATCTATTTAATGAATATAGTACTTTAACAAAGAAATTATATCTCCCAAATTTCAAAATAAGTGAAAAAAAATTGAAATGTGTGAATTACTGAATGAGCAATATCAGCTATGGAAAATTTATATCAAAGAGAAGTTAAGATTACAGATGTTCTAATTTCACATTGAAATAGAAATAAACAAAGGTGTTCAGTTGGGAATTTTTTACTTGAGAAAAATTATTTTCTAAAATAACTTTTTTTAAAAATAAAAAACAGCCAGTGATTGGCTCTTTCAAGTAGAGTTTAATATTGTAGACCTTTTCTTTGATATAGGTTTTTTTTTTAGCTGTATCATTTATTTATTTATTTATTTATTTGTTTGTTTATTTATTTATTTATAAATTTCACATCATTGTAATCCCAGGAATTTATCCCACCACCACCACTGTCCTCACCATTCTCCCCCTTTCCTCCCTACCCGAAGTTGTGTGCTTCAGTTTGGTGCTTAGCTTGTTTTGACTTTTCCTCATGGCTTTTTTTTATTTTTTCCCTATAGCTCATGTATTAGTGTAACCATTTGGTTTCTCTCTTTTTCTTTTTGACTTGTTTCTGCTAATATGATTTCTTCTAAGTAGTCATAAATCCATGTTAGTCATAAATTCATCAAATTTGTCATTTTTAATTCATGAGTAATATTCCATTGTGTATATATACCACATTTTTTTTCATCCAGTCATCTGTTTTGGGACATTTAGGTTGCTTCCAAGTCCTTGCAATTATAAATAGTGCTGCAGTAAACATCCAAGCACAGGTGTCCCTTTATACCCACATTGAGGTCTCTTTTGGGTAGATTCCCAAGAGAGCAATTGCTGGGTCAAATGGTAGTTTCATTTTCATTAATTTGAGGGTCCTCCACACAGCTTTCCATAGTGGTTGGACCAGTTTACATTCCCTCCAGCAGTGTAAGAGTGCTCCTCTGATATAGTTTTTAAACAACATGCAAAATCATGAAAACATTTGCATAAAAGCATGCAAAAGGGGGGGTGGGATAGAGTGGGAATGGTCAGGTGAACCCCAAAGATCACAAAAATGTGAAATTTATGTATATTTTTTAAATAAAATAAAATGCTAACTATAAAATGAAAAAAATGAACAATTGGTAATAAAATTTGTAATGAAGGTTTTGTAATAAAAATCACCATCATGTTTGGATCTTTTAAAGCTAGCTTATGAATTTTGCTCAGTACCACCTTAGCCAAATTTGAAAGTATTTTGACTTTTTTTCAACAGCAGTCACCCTAATGTGAAAGAAGTTTCAGTATGTTGAATATAATTCAAAACTTTTTTAGGGTTATCATCTCATTAAGACATACAGCTAGCCACAGAAAGTTCACTTTACTGAAAATGGAGCTTTAGTTGGTGAGACTTGGTGCCAGGACTGGAACCAGCAGCCATCTTTCTTCATGTATGCTCAGGGCTACTTCTGTGACCTCCTGTGATCTCTGTGGCAAAGACTTGGTGAAACGCATCACAAAAACAAATCCAGGATGTCCAGACAGAGTGTGCCAAGCTCCCTGAAACAGAGCTGCAAGACTCCTATGACTTAGCCTCAGAAATTCCAGGCTCCTCTTCTGTCTTATTCTAATAGACAAGTCACCAAAGCAAGCACAGATACAAGGGGACAGAGAATTTAGACTCCACCTTTGGAAGACAGGGGCAGCAGCAAATTTGCAGCCATCTCTTACCTACTGCATCCGAGTGGAAAGACACTTCCTTCAGCGTTTGACTTTAAAGCATGCAGAAATTGGATGTGGCAGCAGTGAACACAAGCAAATCAGTCTCACATGAATCAGGTTTCTCCATGGTAGGAGCGGCCCGTTTTGAGTGCTCTGTGGCTTTAACTCCTTTTATCTACATCTGTCTGAGAATGAAGGAGCTTCCACACCTGGCCAGTTCATTTAGAGGAGCAGGATGGGTCACTGGCTGGTGGTCACCCAGGAGGAGAAGAGCCAGGGCAGCCAGCAGCCTGATCTGCAGCTGGGCTTCTGCCAGCATAGTCCTTTCCCTGTGCTCACTTTTTTCTGCTGTGCTTGGCTTCTCAGGGAGGTTCTCAATCCTGGAGAGAACTGTCCCAGGGTATCTTTTAGGGTTGGTACAGGACTGGTAGGGATGTTCCAGTGAGTTGGTGGGTGAGAGAAAGAATTTGAATGGATTCAGAGAAGGTGAATCCAGTTCAGGTCAACAGAGTGCATCAATCTCCGCTTCCTTACAGGGGGTGCCAGGTGCACTGTGATGGGCATGGTCTCTCATCCTGGCCAATCTCCCACTGACAGCAGGTAGTGATTGGATTACCGTGTGATGGGATAACCACTCAGAGTGGTTGTGAGGATTAAATAGGGTCGAAAATTTGTAGAAAAGGTTTAAAAGATTCCCTGGCATGTGGGGCCTGCAGGGTGAGCCCTTTCCCATGTGCCCATGGTTTGTGTGGTAGAACAGGAAGGCGGGGACTCTGCAGCTAATGAAGCTTTCTTCAAATCCCAGCGGCATGACCACTTACTAGCTCTCTAACCCTGGATATCTTGAGCCTTCTGCACTTCAGTTTCCTCTTATGTCTTTCTCTCCTTGCTGTAGGATTGAAGAAATTACTGAGGGCCCAGGAGAAGCTGTTGGGATGTCACACCGACATCCCCTTCTCTGCTAGGCTTTTTTCCCTTCCTGCTATTTGTCAGCTTCAGTGTGTCACCCTCAGCAGTATGTTTCATATAAACGGGAATTGTCACCTATCAACTGAACATGACTCGTGCAGCCTCCTGGCCATGTCTGTCTGCAGATTCCCAGTGACATGCTCGGCATCCCAGCATGAGAGCAATTTTTTTTTCATCCATCTTCTCCACCTCTCCTGGCTTTTAAAACTGATTGCTCTGGCTTGGTGCTCCAGGACCCTCATGCTATTGAGGACGAAGGAGTCTTATTTTCCACCTGAATCTCATCCTGTTGTTTTCTCCACAGCATTAAATCAGTAATATCTCTGTGCACTCCTTGAGATATAAATAACTGTGCTTAAGTTTGTGAAACCACACAGAGCTAAGACTCTCTATGTGAGCATCCTTGGGAATAACGGGATCCTAAAAAATAAGCTAGGAAACCCAGCAAGGTCCCTTTGGATCGTTCATCTTGGAAAGCTTCTCCCCCCATGTCTCGTCACCACGAGAGTGGCCCCTCTGTCCAGAGCCACCTCACCTCCTGTTTACTGCTGCAGCGAGCAGCAGTGTGGGCTCCATCAAAGAAAAATGTCTGAGACGTCAGGCAGCTCGTTCCGGTTCTTACCAGGGTGTGGGAATGATCAAAACCCAAGGCCTGTGGGGCGCAAGCTGTCCAGACATTCCCAGATGTCTTTGACACATCCCATTTGACAGGATCAGGCATTTTTGAAGAGATCTGTCCAGATCATCCTTTCCATGACCTTCTATTCCCCCAGCAAAGTGCCTGCCACGCAGCATAGCTAATGAACAGTAAGGGTGTAGGAGAATAATACAAAAACAAAGGAAGAAATTGGGCCCTTCTCCAGCAGGCTGCTTCCAGGGTGCTTTCCTTCTCATATGCCTGTCCTGGAGAGATGTCTGTTCAGGTCGAAGCCAGAACAACAGGACTAAAGTCCCGCACTCCACCCTCACCCCTGCCCCGCAAGCCACACGCATCCTGTTGAGTCTCCTCTCATTAAAAATAAATTTTAAAGTAAGTGATTAAAGCAGTAGTGTCAAATAAGGGTAGTCACGAATGAACCTTCCCTGGGGCTTCCAGAAAAGCTGTCTACATTACCTCTAAGACAAAGCATAGTCTAAAACATCATTTCATAAGGAAAGCCTTCTGCTGTCCATTCAGGCTATGGTTTCACCACCCATTCTCCAAGGATTTGGTGCCATCCTCCCATCTCCTTGCAGTCCAAGGCAGTGCCCTGATTCCCCTCCCTTGACTTGGGTGAACAAAGCATTCTCTTTTCCAGGTCATTAAAGCACTCTGAATGCCAGAGAGACTTGGTATAACCAGGGGATGAAGAGCTGATCCTGGATGTACTTAAAGTATTAGGATGTACTTGGTTGCAAATAACAGAATTGCAACTTGAAAAGGCTTACAGAAAAGAGGGAATTTATTGGCTCATGTAGTGGAAAAGTTCAGGGTAAAGCTCAGGCTTGAGTAGATCCAGGTGTTCAAAATACGTCAACAGGGTCCTTTGCCTTCCTATGGTCAGATGTGATTTGTTCTGAAAGCTGTAAATGTTCCCCTAAGTGCTGACAAAGTGTAGCAACCTGATCTTTCTTCCTCCAGAGCATGTCCCAGAGAAAGGGGTCCTTCTTCCCATGAATGATGACAGGAAAACCTCCACCTCCACCCTGATCAACTAATCTAATTCTGTAACTGCCCCGCTGCTGCCAGGGGTGGGAGCAGTCTTTCAAGAACTTCGGGGACTCCTGGCAGAAGGAGGGCGGCCATTCCAAAAAAAGAGAAATGCTCTTTTTCCAGAAGAACAAGGGGTGCAGTGCCAGCCCCCCTCCATCAGTGCCACCCTAGTCCCTTGCTGTTGCAGAGCTACAAGGTCTATCCTCTATCTGGTATCAAGCTACCTTCTATCTGGTCCTTCCTGCTAGCCGGCTACTTGGGGTGCAGGGTGGGTGTCAGAGAGGCAGCCTGGAGAGCATTCTCTTCCACAGCCATATTTCTTTTGTGCCTTTAAAGGTATCAAATAAATCATAAACCCAGACCTTATGATGTGCAAGGACAAAGCCTTCTGTATTTTTATGCACTATTATTCTAGATTCTGAAAATAACAGTATTTTTTAAAAATAAGAATGACAGATGCTTATCGTGACAAATTAAAATGCTGTAGGAAGAGACATGGGGAGAGCCAGCAACTTTCTGCAGTGGGTGCCTGCTGCTAGTGGGTGTGCTTGGTTGTGTTCCCATTTTGTAATCCCTGCTTCTCTGGGCAAGGCACTCAATCTCACTACATCTCAGTTTACTCACCTATAAAAAGGGACTCATTCTTGTAGAGCTGTGAGAAATGACTGAATCCTTACTTTGTGCCAGAAAACTCACTGTTTCTCTGAAATCATTTAATGCTAACAGTCTCCTAAGATGAGTTCTAGCATCTTATAGGGGAAGAAATTGGGGGGCTCACAGCATTGAAGCATTTTGTTTAAGACCCCATAGGTAGTACATGCATCGTCAGGGCAATGCTTTCTATCCTCAGCTGTGACAAAGCATCTTTGGACCAATTATCCATTTGTTTAGGGAATAGAGACGGAGGTCAAGAGAAGTTACTGTTGTCTATACAACCATTGAAATTTACTTTCTAAATATTGGCTCATAACCTAGTCCTGTTCTCTATAATAGTCAACTCACAAATCCAATCTCCCTCTCTGAGTCCTAGGGCTTTTGTCTGTTTTGAGGACTGCAGTCTCTCGTGCCTTTTGCTATCATTCACTTTCAGTTTTCCAGAAATTTGTCAAAAACTTCTGATTCTGCTCATTCCCATTCTTCATTGCTATAAATTTCTTTCCCTTTGGATGTCTTCATACATTTTACTGGCATCTGGGTAAGAAGAGCAGATAAATATGTGCTTTTTCCTCTACTGAATTAGACCTCTTTATATTCATTTTGCTTTTCTGAATTTTCTGAAATGAGTTTGCATTATTGTATTCATAATAAGAAAAATAAAACAAAAGCTGTTCTTAAAGTGAGAGGGATTGAGAAATACATTCTTGACATGCATAAAAGAGAAGACTCTTGTCTGTGCTTCCTACTGACTGTCGCAGTGCTGACCAGGAAACAGTTTTCCCACAGGGCTCCAGGGAGGATAAATAAGAAACTAGAATTTCACTGGAGAGCCCGATCTCTCTCTCTTGCGGTCTCTGTTGGCCCAAACTGCACAGGAATGTTGTTATTGCAGTAAGAGAGTCGAATACAAAGGATGCACACGTCAGCAGCTTCAGGTGGGAGCAGCTATCAGCTTGCTCTTCAGGTGGTCTCAGGTGCATGGTTCTGCTGCTGCCCTCATCTACAGTCATCTGGCAGCAAGCAGGTAGCCTTGCTCTCCTGCCCGGGCTCAGCTCAGTACTAGCTATGGCAAGTGGGGTGATTGGGCAGGGGTCTCTCCTCATCTTTAGACTGACTTGAGCTCTTCACCAAGCAAGAGGTTGCAGTGCTCCCAGAACAGCGAGAGGAAGCTGCAGATCTGAAGACACACAAGGTCACTTCCATTGCTCTGGCTGTTTAGGCAGGTCACAGGGCCAACAGAGAAATTAGTTCTGTATCCTGATGGACAGAGGCATCGAGAACTGTTGTCACTTCCACCATCCATGACTTATAATTCCATCCTGTTTCGTTCTAGCTTCATTTTCTAATCCCTTGTCTCCCACAGGCTTCTGAGAACCCAGTCTCTGGAATGGTTCTATAATAATGTGAAGAGTCGCTTCAAGCGCTTCGGCAGCGCCAAAGTCCTGAAGAACCTGTACAGGAAACACCGGCTGGAGAGCGGGGCCTGCTTCGATATTGCAGGTAGGTGTACCGTCTGCTGTCCCAGAGCCCTTGGTGGCACAGTGAGAGAGCTGGAGGCCTGACCCCAGTACATGGGCACACACTCCTCTGGGGAAGAGGAAGTTACCTAAATAGCTGGCTCTGGTGAGGAACAGAAATGTAAAGACATAGCCAAAGAGTCTGTTATGTTTTAAGTCTTTTGTCTCCAACATCCCCCACTGGGCTACATAGGATAGGAGCTGCAAGAAGCAAAGAATTTCTGCAAATTGTGGGCATTTTAATTTTGGACTAGAAACTAGAAACTAGATTCTCCATCATCTTCCTTAATGAGGAAGACATTGGAAAACCACCTTTGTAGGGATGCAGAGAGGTCCACACTCAGAGAATATGCTCTGCCTTTTATTCCCAAATTCTGTTTACACCAGGCCCAGAATTTGATGCAAGAGGAAACTTAGAAAAGTATCAGCTTCCTCCCAGGAAGCTTGAAGGATGACTTGTACCTATTGTTTTTATACAGTTAAGACAACCACGGTTATTAGAATGTGCAAGAATGTTCTTTAGCTGTACTAACCAGCAGAAAGAAATAGTTGTCAGAATCAGAACACCATGGCCTCCCAAAATAAACCACTTTTTTTCTCTCCAGTGGATGATTTTTAAAAAAAATTACTTTGCTGACACAGGTAAATGTTTTTTATCCATGAGAAAGAGAGAAGCAAAAAAAAAAAAATCTCATTTATTCCATTTGGACCTTTTTCACTGTCATTATTTTACATTGTGTTCTCAATAAAGTCTTTGGTCATGTTTCATCTAAAAATATGCCTTCCACTGAGACAAGGAGAAAACTGGGAGGAACATTAAATACAGACTCATTAGGGCTCTTTGTGGCTGTTGGAATCTCTGTCTTTTAAACTACTCAGGAAACCAATAACTTGGAGAGCAGGTCCCAAGGTTTTCACAGATATTTTTATATCCTTTCTGCTGATTTCTCTAAATTTGTTTTTCTGAGAATGGAGGCCAAAAAATAAATAAATCTCAAGTAAAGTAATGTTGTTAATTGTAGCTTTTCAGCTCAAGAAAATTCCAGAAAAGAATTGGTTTACTCATTTGCATCCCATCCTTTCTCTGTTATCCATCTCTCTCTCATTTATACATTCTCAATTCTCAGTCTGCTTTCTACCCTTTTCTTTCCCCAAATTCAAACTTTATAGGTGTTCTCTAGGGCTTAATGTGAAGTGAGGGGGAAAGCAACACTTGTGGAGAATCCTGTAGGACAGAGGCGGTTGTAATTTCTTTATTCTTTCTCTCTAAGGCCCCACAGATGGAGCAGGTGGGCGTGCATCCCAAGTGAGCCAGCCCAGGCTTTGAACTTTATAAGTGTTGTTTTCAAAGAATATTCATTTGCTTGGAAAGGATGATCTTGTCGCTCTGGCAGCAGATTTGGGTCCTGGGAGGTCACAACCTCTTTCGTCAACCTTGGTCACGACTCTGACCACACTGAATTGAGGTGGTAGCCAAGTGGAGCCCACCCTGTGTTTGGAATTGTGGCTCAGCACCCAGCACGTCTCACGTGCTCCATATTGCACTAGTTTGATCCAATCTAACTACACACTGGAATCACCTAGGGTACTTTGAAAAACCTCCCAGCATCATCTTCCACTCCCAATCAGTTCCTTCCAGACCTCCAGAGGTGTGCCCAGTACAGATTTTTTTTATGTTCCCTAGGTTCTTTTAAGGCACAGCCAAGACGAAGAACCTCAGCTGGAAGTTGACTATGGGTTTGTTAAGCGGAAATCTGAGTAAGGTGTTTCATCTTGAGCTTCACCTGAAGGGACTTACTTTGCAATTGTAAATGGGCAGAATATAATTTGCAACATCTACCCTGTGTGAGGCATGTGCTGCTGTGCCAGAGCTCTCAATGTAAAACTACTTTTACTACAGCACATCTCCACTGAGTGGACCAGTGTGACTTGCCATAAAAAGACAATTCATTTGGTTCGCAGAATCTTATGGGCCACGCACTGCATGTACCTCTTATGCTGCCACCTCTCCCTGTACTGCCCTTCGAAGTCAGCCTTCCTCTTCCTTCTGTGACTCTCCACCAGGTCAGACATAAAAGGAAACCTATTGCGTTGTCAGATAATCGCTACTCAGCCTTCTGGCGAAGATCAGGTGTGCTTTGTCACATAATCTAAAATTCATATATTGCTTCTGTAAACCTTTGTTGAACACCACCTGTGTGCCCACCTGGTTAAAGAAGGAAAGTGAGGATGATAAGACAACCCTGCCATCTCAGAGCCCATGTTGCAGTAGAGTAGCGGGTAAATAAATCAACGCATTTATTAAAAATAAAAATAATAAAGACCAGTGGTAACCACTGTCCACATGATTTACCTGATAGACCCAGCATGCCATTTTTACCAGTTACTCTAAATAAAGTCACTATATGAAAGAGAATAATTGTTAACAATATACTTTGTTTCCAGACAATTGAATAAGTAATATATGCTTTTATCAAGTATTAGATAAGTAAAATGGGAAAAATAAGCCCAGCTATTATTTATTATCATTCTCTGTCTGCTTCTGACATGGTTCTTGAAAAGTCTGTTCTGTCTGTTATCTGGGATTTGACTGACAAATGTCTTTTGAAAATGCTGAGTCATGTGAAATCAGAGGTTCCTTCAATTCATGAAACTGACAGCTGACAGCTGCATCAGTACTTCCCGTGCTGTTCGGTTGCTTTCTGCCCTTGGAAAAATCACATCTCCTAAATGACCCTGAAGCTCCCACCTGTAAATTTAAAGAAAAGCATTTATAACACTAGAAGATTTAAAATCATGCACCATCAGAGCTTGTCCTCTGCTCAGCTCAGCCCCCCCAATGTTCTCTGACCTTCCCTCGTTGTGCGTGCGCCCCACTATCTTGCCTTCATCATTCCCCATTTTTTGAAATCAGGTCAAAATGGGCAGAAACCTCTAACCAACAAATCACATTTAAAATGCGGCTTCTGCCAGCCAGTTTCCCTCGGGTCTGTACCATTTGTGTACAGATAATGCAGTTTATTTTATTTACTTATTTATTTATTTTTGAGACTAGGTCTTGCTATTTTTGCCCATGGAACCAACTGCAGGCTCACATTGCCTGGGGTACCACAGACCAAGCAATCCCCAGCCTCAGCTTCCCAGGTAGCTGGAATTACAGGTGCGCACCATCATGCTCGGCTACTTTTTGGGGGGACTAGATCTTGCTTCGTGCCCCTGGTGGGACTCGAACTGTGATCTCTGGCCCTGGCCGTGCCTTCCTAGGTTGCCACCTACAGGTATGCTCCACCATGCCCAGCCAGACAATGCAGTTTAACAGCAAGATTTTATTAACAAGGGAAATTAACCAGGAAAATGAAAAGTCCTTAATGCTATAAGTGGCCAGTTATCTCACCCCAAATACCATTTAGTCCAAAAGTCCCAAACACATGTCCAAGATAGTGCCCCTCCAAACCTGCAGGCGCCCTGCAAAGTCCAGTCCTTCTCCAGCATCTTCTCTTTGCTTCTTCTCTTTCCTGCATTCTGAGCTGCTCCACTTCTCCAAGACTCTTCAAACATTTCTAAAAGATGCCGATGCAAACTCAACTTTCCAAATCTGCCACCTTGCTGTGGCTCTGCACTCTTCCTTTACCAGGCCCGCCTTGGGCGCCATCTGGCCAAATTCAGCAAGCCTGCCCTCAGCAGCCCCTGGTCACCCTCAGCCTGTCATTCTGACATTCAGCTCCACATCAGCTACATCTCTGCTGGCCACTCTCCCACCGTGTGGCTCCTTGTCACCACCAGCTCACTCTCCCAGGGGGCATCCCCTGGCAGGCCATGTGGGCCTGTTCTCTCAGTCTGCCATTCTTGTCTCTCTCTCCTCCCCTCTCTCTTTGCTCATCCTATTTATGTGCTCTTTGGTGCTTCTCATTCCTTCTCGTACTTCTTTCTCTCAGACTCCTCCCACCAGGGCATTTTGGCGCCCATACAGTTTTCAACTGCATCTATCCTGTATCACTTTGAAGGACGAACAGCCCACACCAGACAGGGACTTCCTCCTGTGTCCCCTCCAGTGCTGTCAGCGGCCATCCACCCCTGCAGCTGTGGCAGTGGAGACTCTGTCCCTCTCCCTGAAGCCCCCTCCTCCATTAATCTCCCCACCTGACCCTTGTCACACTTTAGGTCTCTCCAAATGTCACTTGTCCCTTCTTTCCTATCCAGTCTCTCAATTGGCTCCTTGATACAGGTTTGTGAACACACCCCAGTGTGTTTCCTAAACCCTTCCTGGGCTGCAGCCACCTCCACTGTCTGCCCTTCCCTGCTCTTTCCCATCACAGGGACACTCAGAGTACAGGGGATCCAGATATTGTATTTCCTGCCCCTCCTCACCCTACTGTTACCTTCCTCCCTTCCAAGCTGCTCTGCAGATAGCAGCCAGGGTGCCCTTTTGAAGCACAAATCTGACCAGGTCACTTCTGTAGCAACTTGACTGGCTGTCCACACCTGTGGCCATGAAGGTCCAGACACAGATGTGGCCCCTGACCCTGTGGTTTTCTGCATCTCTTTGGCCTCTTCTCTGTAGCACAGCCACATGCCTTTTGATTCTGACCTCAGAGGCATCTGCTGCCCTGATGCCTTCTGCTCTGCCCTGAAGCCCCTCTTCCCCCACCTCCCTACAGCTAGCTGACCTCCACAACTCATTCTCTGCGGAACATCTCCACTGTTCTGTGAGCCCACCCGGACAGCATGCCATACGGGTCTATGCTTTTACAGTCATGTGGATCTTTGACTAGTCATGTGGATCTTTGAATTCTCTCCCACCAAAATGTCAGATTCAATACAGTGAAGGTTTCCAGCTTTTTTCACCAACATACCCTAACACCCAACCCAGGGCCAAACACTTAGTAGGTACTTGAGAAATATTTGCTGGAAGAACGCTGGTGCAACCATCCCACAGTAAAATATTTGCACTTTGTCCAGGAACCGTGGAACTAACATAACGTAAAATGAAATATATTTGTCTTAATGTTATTGAAGTTTGTAGCACTGTGATTCGGAGATTTAGGATCACACACTCTCCACCATCAGGTACACCATAGTCCTTTTTGACAGCTAAAGTTTTATTGTATAAGTGAGGACACAAAGCCACTTCTTCAAAGTCACAGAGCTAAAATAAGTGGACTTCAGGCCTTTTGAAAGCCTGGTCAAAAATGCACAGAGAATGACAGGTGGCCACACTACATGCTACCAGCCTATTTCATAAAGGTAACAGCCTACTAATTCTGCTGCAAGTACCCAAAATCCTGACCCTAAACATTCGACACAGGGGCCCCATGACAGCCCATCCACAGCTCAGGATGTCTTATATGTTTTGAAAGTTTGCTGCTTCGTCTACTTGACATCAGCAGCATTTGCCCTCTTGTGACTTAAGATGTGTAGACCCATGTTTATTTTCTTTTTATTTGGGGCCAATCAAACTGTCTTCAACCAGCATCCAACTCAACAAAACAAAATTTGAGCCACCTACCATCTAAGTGCTCTCTCTCTTAAGCGCTAAGGATATAATTTGCTAGTTTTTTTTTTTTTTAAGGCCATCACTGCCACCTTAAGTGATCTCATTTGATAAACTAACATGTGAACAAAGACAGTTAAACTCACAGGTTAAAAGGGACTTAGCCAAGTGCTGCACCCACCTTGAACTAGGAGTTGTGTTGTGCATTCAGAAACCCAGAGCTGTGAGCCTTAAGAGGTCAGATGTGTCACTTGCTTTGTTTGCTCTGATCTCTTCTACAGAAGAGAATGGTGACAATTGAATCAGCTAAAGCAATTGTTTGGGCTGATGCCATGAACTTCAGAAATGCCTCATTCCCATCACAAGGAGAGTGCCCCTGTTATTCCAGATTGTCCAGTAAGAGAGCTGAAGGAGGAAGAGAGGTTAAGCAACTTGTTCACATCCATGTGACTAGCAATTTGCAAGTCCTAGAACTGGTCTCACATCTCTGTCTTCATTCTGTTGTTCTACCTTTGATTCCATGCTGCCTCCAAGGAAGGTGCTGTAAGAAAGTTGGAGGGAGGGGAGAGGGAGGGTGGCATTGCTATACCAGGAACCACTTGGGGGGAGAGAAATGTAATTGTTCAAAAACTGTAGAATTATTATGGAAGCCAGTGATTTCCTAAACCCATATTCAAGGCTAATTTAACCTAAGTGGGTGATGTCAGTCTGCAGTTTTGTGACACCGCACATCAGTGCCAACTGGAGACCTTGGATGATCATTCATTCCCTCCTTCATGTCTCCTCTCTCACCCTTACTCTCTCCCCTCCAGGAGGAAGCTTATTTGAGGCAAATCTTGAGAATGAAGGAAGTATTTCTGGCAGTGATTCAACATTTTATAGACAGTCGGAAGGTAAGTTTGCTTAAAAGTTTACAACTAATGGGAAGTTGGGAGATAGAAACACTTTCAGTGTTAGGGCCTCCCAGTTGTTTGTAACCCCTGAATTTAATAATTTATTGCTATGTGGGGTCTCTTATTTCCATCTATATGAATCCATCTTCAAAATAGGTGAGTATACCAAGGCATGGCCGAAAGAAGTGCATCTCCTCTCTAACCAGGAGTTAGCAAATCTTGTAGGATTGGAGTGTAGCAATCACGGCTCTCACTTGTGTGATTCACTTTAAGAAAATCCTTTAAAATATACATTGTGTGCTGATTGACTTAGGCTTTTTAATAACAACATAATAGTATGCTTGCAGCAGAGGTTAAAAGCAAAACAAAGTCTCGCTTCAAAGGAAGCTTTCCCCAACACCTCAACTCCTTTAAAGTGTTGACTGTTGAGAACTGAGAGGCCCTAGTGACCTTCCTCCCCCCTCCCCCAGCTCTTCTGCATGCTCCCTTTGGGTTCTTTTTTATGGAGAATCCTATCCTCTGTCATGCTTGCTCCATGAAGTACTGCCCACTGGCACATGACGGCTGTGGCCTCCCTCTCTGCTGTAACATCCAGCCCTGACTTCAGCCCGATGGTGAAGACTCGGATTTCTGAGGCTTAATCATCAGGGTCTGTGGAGCCTGATCATGCCCCTCAGTCACTCAGGCCCAACCAGCAAGAGTTATTTTTCCCTCAGCTTCCATCCTCAGTTCTACACAGTCACTTAAATTCCTGTCAGCTCTTGTTCTAAGTTCTTTTTTCTCTATTATGAGGCCCAGGTTCTGAGTACTTCCTGCCCAAACTCTGCTGTTTTCATATTCATGTCAGTGACCATCTCTGTTAGTCAGGGTTCTCCAGAGAAACAGAATCAATAGGACGCACGCGCGCGCACACCCACACACATTTATTTTCAGGACTAGGCTCACAGAATAATGGCACCTGGCAAGCCCTAAATCTATAGACTACTGCTAGGTCAGTAGGCAGGAAATTTGAGAAGGAGTTGATGCTTCACTCCTAGGAAGCATTTCTTCTCTGGGAAGTCTCAGATATTGCCCTTAATACTTTTCAATTGATTGATTGAGTCCCACCCACATTATCAGTGTTAATTGCTTTTACTTAAAGTTGACTATTGTCATTGTTAGTCACAGCTGCAAAATACCTTCATAGCAGTACCTGGGTTAGCCTTTGATTAAACACTGGTGCATCACAACCTAGCCAACTTGACTCATAAAATTAACCATCCCACCCTCTAATTGGTCTTCTCACGGGTTCCTTTGCCTCGCCTTCTCATCTTCCTCTATACCCAGACAGTTTTCCTCTCTGAAACACTGACCAGAGCATTCTCTTTCAGCCAGAACATCTTCAGTGTTCCACTTCACCCTCACCCAAAATCATAAACCTGGCATCTGAAGCTGTTCTGGGCCTGGCTCCAGGCTTTGCTTTCCAGAAATCTTGGAACTTGGGTGACTATCCCTATTATAGGTTCCACTGCACAGCTGCTGGTCACCTGAACCCCCAGTGGCTTGGGTAACGTGGAGAGAAACGTGGCAAACTTGGATTCAGTGAGAGTGTTGTATCTCTTCTGTGCAAAATACATTGATGGGTTTCCAGGTTCCACTGCACAGCTGCTGGTCACCTGAACCCCCAGTGGCTTGGGTAACGTGGAGAGAAACGTGGCAAACTTGGATTCAGTGAGAGTGTTGTATCTCTTCTGTGCAAAATACATTGATGGTTTTCCTGAAGAGAAATGGGAGACCTAGTGTCTGTCTTTGGGGAGCATTTAGTGGAATGGTAACTTAAATTTTATAGACTCTGCTTCTTGAAACATTAGGGGAACTATGTATTAAGTCAGGCAGGCTACTGTATGCAGAGCACTAAACTGGGGTGCTCCAAGTGCCTGTCACAGCCAGCCTGCCTGGTACTCCTCAACTGGCTAGGTTGTTTTGACTGGAGCGGGATTAATTTGGAGAATTTATTATTCTTGCCAAATGCTGCATTCTATTCACGGTTTGTTTTTAGGAGTCTAAGAAGCTTGAATTTAATTTTTCTTAATTGAGGGATTGATTCATTAATGAAGTGCTGTATTTACACCTTGTCTCATTTTACAGAGAATTTGAGGCAGCTTTCAGGAGATTTGCATGTGTTAAAATATGCGTGACTAGACAAAAGGAGACCCAAAACAAAAGCCTGTAGGCCTGCTTTCCTGTGCCTGACCTGACCTGGGTTTTAGGAGCAAACTAAGAAATGGATGAGGGAGATTCTCACTTTGAAGTAGGTAGCGAATATTTGGTACTTTCAGGGACACAGAACTCTCCTAAGCACTTAGCTCCAAAAAGGAACGTTATGACTTGTGGAAATTGTCTTGAGGACAGCTCCTCCCATTGGTTGCTTATGGGGGGGAAAAAGGAAATTTTCATTACAAATATAATAACACTAGTGGTTCAAGTCATGTTAACTTGTATTTATCTCCTTTTGTGCTTAAAATCAAGAGCTTTGAAGCGAGGGTCCTAAACTCAGATCTCACCTTTCTCTCTGGCACAGTTATAACAATGGGCAAGTTTAGAACTTATCCCAGAAGCCATGAGAGATCTGATTGGAAGAGCTCAAGGTATGATCATTTTACTTGTCACATCCTTCCAGACAGTGGTCTGTGCTCTGTCTCTTGTCTAGGACATAGCATGATGGACACATTGGCTGTCGCCCTGCGGGTGGCTGAAGAGGCCATCGAGGAGGCAATTTCCAAAGCAGAAGCCCATGGTGACAGCCTGGTATGGCACAGCCTGGTATGGGGAGGTGTGGGTTGGGGCTTTGCACCCGGAGCATATTCAGGTTGCCTGGAAGCCAACAATGGCCATTCCTGACTAGAGCCATGCTCAGCCCTCCCCTGCACGTGTTGTCCGAACTCCCCAAAGCTAGGACATCCTCAGCATGGCCTCCCCATTCCTTCCTCTGCAGGACAAGCAGAATGAGGCCAGTTACCTGCGAGACCACAAGGAGGAACTGACGGAGGAACTGGCCACGACAATCTTGCAGAAGGTAGGTGTGTCCTAGCATTCAGATGACTGTGATTTACCATGTGTCCAGGACCTGGGCTTCTGGTGAGCTGAAGAGCAACTAGGGCACGATCACTGCCTAGCACACATTTCTGAGCCTCCTGTCATGTGCTATATGCTCTGTGGGGCTAATGCAGATTTGTAGGTATCTGCAGAAAGCAGAGGAATTGAAGTGGTTACTTTGGGAATCGCTTCTCAGCCTTTTGGCTAAGATAAGTGTGAAGTGGTTACTTTGGGGAATTGACTTGTGGGTGAGGAACCAGAAACTCAGCTATGAGCAGGCAGCATGCTAGCTTCCTGTCTTCTAAGCTTTGTGTGTATGCGTGTGTGTGTGTGTGTGTGCACCTTCTTACACTTCTCAAATAGTCCCTTCCTGAAGGAGTCTTGCCATCTCCTTCAATGCCCTCAGTTATCCCTCACATGGTATAATTAGTTCATTACTGCCAGAAAACCAACCACTCCAAAGTGCTGTGACTTTAAATAAGGATTATTTCTATCTTCCACAGTCAAGTCTATCCCAACAGAGCGCCCTGCAATTCCATTCAATTCTGACATCAACTACTTGGAGTTAGCACAGGGGTCCCCAAGTTACTGCACTCTGTTTTCAGCCTACTGCAGATTTGGAAATTCCTGTGACCTGCCTCAGGCTGGGGAGTTGGAACCTGCCTCAGGCTGGAACAGTTCACAGAACTCCGCAAAGTACTACACTTACACTCATGGGCTGTTGTAGTAGATACAGATGAAGAGGTTCACAGGACTACAAGCTGTCTGGAGGGGCCTGCAGAGTCCTTGTGACCTCCCTCTACCTACCACCTTCCCAGCACATCCACACATGCACCTTCCAGGGGCTCCTTGTTTCTGAGATTTTATTGAAGGCTCAAGAATCAAGATTGAATAAATCACCACCCACCTGCCTGAACTCACAGCCTGTCCCTCTCCTTGCATCCTAGGCTGGGGTGGAGCTGGCAGTTCTAACCCCTTTGTGTTGCTGTTTTCAACCACACAGTTGGTTTTTCTGGCCACCAGCCTCCTTCTATCTTTTGGCTCCAGAAGTCAATTCATTCACATCACAATGATTCTTCTATCACTCAAAGAACTCCAAGCAAGAAACCGGAATTCAACCAAAATTTTTTTATTCCACAGTTTGCTTCTGGCTCTTGGGCCCGCAGTGGCAAACTCCCAGGCTGTGGGTTGAGATCAAGTTCCTGTATGATGTCCATTCTGGGTTCTGGCTGAAGGCATGTCAGCCACTCGTGGTCATGGTCAGAGCCTAGGAGAGGAGGAAGTATGCCAGTGGTGTCTATTAAGATCCAGGCTAAGTCCTGACACTATGTTATAACTCCTTCCTCACATGCCATTGGTTAAAGTAAAGCTCACCATCAACTCCAAAGCAAGGAATGGGAAGTATATGCCCCCTAGAATGTGTGTGTGTTTGTGGGGGTGCAGCTGCATGACAGAGGACTATATTCAGGGAGAATTGAGCAAACTCAGACTTCCCTTTTGGTCATAGTAATTCATGCTATGTGCATCACCCAAAGATTCCAAGTATCTTATCTAACCACAGTTCAGAGAATATGCAGTCCACATTCAGCTCCTTTTAAGCTAGAGTCCTATGAACTCCATGTTCACATAAAACAAGTTATCTTCCCCTGCATATCCAGCATGCAATGCTGAAACTCAAAAGGGAAAGCAGCACTAACCCACCACCTGCAGGTGGGAGGCATGGCTGATTGCTGGTCCTCAGTGATTCTGAAATCCTACTGGGCTCCTGTGGCCATATCCCTCCTGGAGGTGGGCGATTTGCCTGGGTTAAGCCCCAGGTCTGTCCCTGGGCAGAGCACCTCAGTTTTCGCTCTCCTTGGCTCTAGACCTTCCTCTTTATCATCTGGTTTGGTCTAAAAAGATCCACCTTGGTGACTCATCAGAGGCTACTTGCTGCCTCTGGGAGGTTGGGAACCCAGAGAATATTGTACAAACGGACTCAATAAATCCAAGTGACTGAGCCCAACTTAATGTACAAATGAACTGAAGTCAGCCAAGATGACTCTTGGCATCTACCCCCTCCTTGGAGGTTCCAGATGCTTCTGAAAAATCAGGGTGGCAGCCAGAGATTCTGGATTTGGGATCCAGCTCCACTGTTCATGAGCTGTGCGTCCTTAAGTGATAGCATAACATTCCTGATCCTGCCTCATCGTCTGTAAAATGGGGACAGTTATACTAAATAGCTCTTGGAATGATCTTGCAGATTAAATGAGAGCATATACAGTACAGAATCTAACATGTGGGTAGACACTTAATAAACAGAAATTGTGAGCATCATAAAGAGATTGTTTATGTACTGTAAAGTGCTGTAGAATGTTTGAGGTTATGCTCTTATCACCAGGCAGATCTGAAGGCAGCTGGTATTCTACTGAAACTAACCTTTTTCCTGGTCAGAGAGAGAGAGGGAGAGGGAGAGAGGGTCCTAGGTTTTCCACGTAACACCCAGAGGCCTCCCAGTGACTGCCCCACTTTGTTACCCACCCCCTCCCAGATCATAAGGAAACAAAAGAACAAAAGTGAGCAGCACGTGGAGGAAGAACCAGAATGGCCACAACCCCGGAGCTACAGGACGAAGGTGGGGGATGAGACCACAGCCTCCCTGGGAGGCCGCCGCGCTTCCACCCCCCTCTGGGTGAGTCCCCTACCCCCCAGCAGGATGGAAATGGGTACACCACCCTCATCCATCTGGAGTTGGCCCAGACATGCACTGTTCCCTAAAAAGGGGGTGTGGAGAGAAACTGAGTGAGAAAGTATGTTGAGTGGGTCCAGGTGGGTGTGAGAAGAGGGAGGGAGAATAAACCCATGGACTCTGAAGAATTCAGAGGAGGGATTTTACACAGAGATGAATATAGAAAAACTAAAGATGTCCATTGCCCTTCTCATTCTGAGAAGAGTACTGTGAGTTTTGTGGAGAGAAATCACCTTGTGAGGGCTGGTGTGTCATTACAATCCAGATCATCTGCTCTATGAAGCTAAGGTGTGGTGGCCAGGGAATGACCACTGGAACCGTCACATCTGAATAAATGATAAGGGTGCCCTGAGGTGCATCGATCTTTGTACCTGTCTCCCTGAAATTGAGTGCGGTGGCTTTCCTGTCCGAGGGTCTGGTCCTGTGTATGTCTGCAGTGGACCTGAAGAGTGATTAAATCCTTGACTGTCTATGAAAGTACCCCCAAGAATGGACACAGAGTATGGGGGTACAGCACTGAGATTCAGCAGAGTTGGGCCTCCTGTTCAGGGATTCTGAGGAGAGACGACTTGCTTCCGCAGGAGCCGCAGCCCTAGCAACTGAATGCTGAAGGTCAGGCCTGAGAAAGGCAATGCTGGTGTTCATTCCAGCCCGCCAGGGGATTCACCCTTATTGGACAGATTGGGAAAAGGGTCTGTCCCCAGCTCCAGAGTGGGTCAGTGGCCTCCCCAGAACGCATGGCCCACATATTCCCCAGCGCCAGATGCGTGGGGTCTGGCCGGGCATCTCCATGGCTTTATCAGAGGCAAAGCACCATTGATTTATTGACAACACCTGCCCTTGTCTATATACTGTCAACTTGTTTTACTGCTGTTATGTACCCAGCACCAAGGCAAACAGATACTAGTCTCAGTGCCTACCCTCCAGGACTTTATAATCTGGTTAGCAGAGCAGGAGTGACTGCCCACAGTTGGGCACTCGCTTGAAGGGCAAAGACTGGAAATGGGAACAGAATGCAGAGAAGACTGCAAGAGGCAGTGACCTTCAAGTAGCTGTCACTCCTGCTCAGGCTGCAAGCTCACCTTGCTTTGGGAAGTCCTTCTTAAAGTGCACTCTGCAAACTGAAAAAGTTGAATTTAGGGGGAATTCTAGGAATCCCCATAGCACCTCAGACAACCATGAGCCAAGGGCCAGAGGCAAGAACAGAGAGCTTGGGCTCTGCCTCTGGCTTTTCTGGGGGTGGGTTTCCACATTCCCCCCTTAACTGTGATCTTGAGCACCTGTTTAGTTCCTGTCTGTAACATGGGGTAATAAGACCTGCCCCAAAGGATGACTCTGAGGCTTCCTTTTGCCCTCAGCACCATCTTTATCAAGCTCCTGCTGTGCTAGGTGCAGTGCTAGGTGCTACAGTAGGTGCTGTGCTAGGTGCTACAGTAGGTACTGTGCTAGGTGCTGTACTAGGTGCTACCAAGATGGGTTCCTGCAGAAACTGTGCACTCATCATAGTAACCAGTGATGGGATACACTGTAAACAAGGAAATCACACAAAAAAAACCACAAAGATATACTCTCCATTAATTGTCAGGGGGATTCAAGAGGCTGGAGGGGGAAAGGGAGACTGGCAGGTAAAAGTGTGGTTTCAGAGGGTCAGGGGGAGCCTGCTTTGGAGGCAACCTGAGACCAAGATTTGAAAATGAGAGGCTTGGCAGCAGTGGGAGGAAGAACATTTCTACAGAGGGAACAACATGCACAGAGCCTCTGAGCTCAAGTACTCAAGTACTCAAGGACAGTATCATGTGTCTGGTGAGAGTGGCAGGTGACTCAGAGATGTGGGTGTTGGCCACTTTGAACATAGGTGTCATCCTCCCCGAAATGGCAGTTGTTGTTACCACCTTGCCTTTATATTTCATAATCAAGGCTGCTGTATCCTCAGGGAACCCTTTAAGTTACAAGCTGAAGCTCAGCTCTCTGATGAGGTCAGCAGGGCCATAGGGCCAAAGAGGGCATGCCGTTTCAGGGTGTCACTGACCCGAAAACTGTTCACAGCCACCAAGCCAGGCCCCACCAGGCAGACCCCCACTTTGGTAGTCATGGGCACCCTCTCCCCTGCCCCCAAAGCCAAAATGGTCCTCTCACCTCTTCTGCTGTCTCAGCTCATCCATCTCTGGCCACTCCCTGTCTCTTGGACTGTCCTGCCTCCCTTCACCAGGGGCAGGCATGTCTCTTCCCCTTCCATCAGCAGGCTGCCTCTGCCTGGTAACTGCTCACGAAAACCCTAGGGGCAGAGAGACTCTGGAGTTCCTCTGGAGAACTTGAGTGATAACAGTGATAACACAGGGTGGCCGGATACCTCTAGGAATAACATGACCAAGGCCTGTCCTCTCTATAAACTTTATGGGCACAGGTTGTTGGCACATATTCTTGCCCTAGATCCACATGATCATGCCCTGTATTTTCCTCTTCTCACGGAGGAATGAGCTGAGCCTTCAATTCCCTGAGCCACTGGCACCAAGTAGAGGGACCAGAACTAGAACCCAGGCCCCCTTGCTCCAAACATCACCCACATTCCGCTGTGTCCTACCTCACTTGGATATGCAGGTGGCAGATGTGAGGTAAGACGGATTTTCAGATTACTCAGCTCTGGATATGAATTACCTGGTCTAGCACCAGAGTTTCAGCAGCTTCTTAACCACACCCCGTGGCTATCACTGGGGACAGTTTTCCTGCCACCCCTGGAGACCAGCTGCTGTGTGTCTTTAATGAGGTGGGGGGGGAGGCAGTCACCATAAGCCGCCAGAGCCCCTCAGCAGGACAGCAGGATGCTTTGGCCACACCCCTCTGTCAGGCATTGGCTGAAGGCAGCTTAAAATGAACAGTAGCTAAACTTCCTTGGGGTCCTGGCTCCTCAGCCTGTCCACCTGGGACACGGGCTTTGCCCAGGGCTGTTTTCACTGAGGGAGCTGTTTAGAAGCACAGGTTAGAGTCACACAGGATTCCCACTTGGTTTGCTAATGTAACCACGTCTGGGGTTTTTATTTTCTCATCAGAAAATCTGTCTTACCTCACATCTGCCATCTGCCCGGCAGAATTGTTGTTGCAGCTTTAACACCAGTGTAGACAGAGTTGATGCATTTCTTACTTTTTTTTCCCAGAGGCAAGTAGCAGAATATGATGTATTCCTAGATTTTCATCTAGAATAGGCCCTATTGAAGTCCCTCTCTGAGTTTCTAATGTACAACAATTTGCAAGCTATGTTCATCTTTCCCTGGGGAAGGTAGGTGTGTGGCGGGGTTGGGGGGTGCGGGGGGTGGAGAGAACGAACCTTGAGATTTGGGGAAAATCCCATGAGACATTGACACACCCTTTGGTAAGCGTTTCTCTCAGCCACCCAGATCATATGGCCCAGCAGGGGACTCAGGCATGTACAGAAAGAACAAGACCATCATCTTTTGCCTTAATATGGACATTTGATCCAGGGGGTCCTATTCTGTCATCTCCCTGTTTCCCTGTGAACTCTTCCCATGTCATGACTTGCAATATGCAAATAACATTTTTATCAACAATTTGAGAGGAAATGAGATTGCCTTTTCTTCATCCATGCTTATATGCACAGGGAACTGCCCCACACGGAGTGGCCTGACATCTGGGAATAAAGAGACGTTCAGGATCCACCTGATAGTTTGTCTTTTGGAACCGCCTAGCTTATTGATCCCTTCCTGATTATTAGTGGTTATTTCTGTTCTGACTTTGAGCCAACTCAACATTGGGGCTGTGGCACACCCACAGATAGAGGTCCATGGCTGACTGACAGCAGGATGCGTATACCTGCAGGGATTTGGCGTGGCCTGCACTGGACTCCTTTCTGTCGGACTCTCAGTGTACCTGTGAAAGGAGTAGAGTATATTGATTAAGGTGCCAGCAAAACACTCTGGTAAATGATCATGTTTAGCTCTTGGCTTGTCCTAAAGAAAACACTGCAATTAGGGTTTTTAAAAACATCATTATCTGGAGGGAAAGCTTACATGTTATGCAGCCCTCTACAATAAGAATCCATTGACTCACGGTTAGTTGGCTGTTTAGAAAGACTTAACTCAAACTGTTCTGGGAACAAGGAAACCAGCACACCTCCCTGTTTGACTTGGTGAGTTACTCATCCCATTTGGCTCCAGCAGTCACATTTGCAGACTAAGGGCACAAACTAACCATCAGCCCCAGAAAGCTGAGCCATAGATACCCCAGAGGCTTACAGGAAATGACAGGACCCCCACCTTGTGCCCTGGACTATTTCCCACCACTCTTCATGCCTCCTCCTTTCGTTCCCGTCTCTATTGCCCTCCTCTGCCATCAGACTTCCATCTGAGGATATACCTCATCTTACCACCAGGATGCACACTGGCCTGGCTTCTCTTGCCCAGGACCTCAGCCCATAATTTCTAACCACACTCAACAACACAGCCAGACTTGGCGCTTCAGGACTGGGTCCTCCATAGGATAAGGAGGGGCTTTCTGCAGATGCTTCATAGTGTAGCTGGGCAGACCTCCCACCCCTGGGCACAATCCATACTCCCTCCTAACACCTGGGCCCTAATCCTCTGTGATGAAAGACTACATGCAGGAATTAGGGCCTGAGCAGGACTGACCCTGGTGCAGGCCACCACATTGCACACCTCCAGGAGCTCCCGTTCATGGCTAATACAACGTGTTGTGCCTCCTGGGGATGTGCAGCATAATGGCCACAACCCAGCTGCTTCAGAGGCCCGTGTGAGAAGAACAAGTACAGCTATTAGTCAAGGAGTAGTTGCCAAGTTTGCTCTTGGCATGCTATTTCTCTGACTCTTCATCACAAGGCAGGGATATATTTTTGCACCCATTTTATAGATGAGGAAACTGAGGCCACAGCGTTAAGGCAATTTGCTTTAGGTTGCACAGTTAATGATTGGTGGGGCCAGAAGCCGCATGCCTTTGTCCTGCTCCCAAGTCCTTGATCTAACCTCTTCCTCTGTGGAAGGAATGGACCTCATCTCTAAGATCCCTTTGAACTCAGCTTTTGTAAGGCTGCACTATTCTGCTGGCCACAGGCCACAATGACTGTTTAAATCTAAGTGACTTAAGTGAAATAAAATGGGAAGTCCCGTTCTTCAGGTCCATCAGCACCCCTGCAGCCGGCTCCTGCCTCCTTGCAGATACAGAGCCTTTCGTCATACAAGTTTATTGCAAACACTGCTCTCAATGAGGGAGGGATGTACACAGGCCACAAAGCAGTGCCCTGGCTGGCGGGGAGCCCCACACCGACCAGCAGGTGGAGTCTCGGTTCTTGGGTGCCTCATGGAAGGTGGCTAACCTGCCTTTCCCACAACTCTTCCTACCCTGCTCGCTGCTCCATCCCCCTGCCCAAGCTTCACCAGGGTCCCAGCTCAGGGACCTGGAGTGGACCTTGGACAACAGCGTACAACACAGTGTCCCTGAGCGATGCCCTGAGGAGGGAGGGCTCCTTCAGCCACAGAACTCAGGGACCCTGAACCCGGGGACCCCCACCAGTGCTTCCTCCTTTCCCTCAGATCAGAATGCCAGGACTGGGCCTTTACTGCAAAACCCAAACTTATCTGTCCCCATTCAGTCAGCATTTCTCATCTGCTCTCTTGAAAGAAAGTTCAGCACCATTGTTCTCCTTTTCATTTCCTCCCTTATTGTGTGGCTCTGCACCGTAGCGGGTCGGCGTGGTCAGCTTCCGAGGCCCTGACGTGCAGACTCCTGGCTTGCACCCAAGCAGGGGTTGCAGTGCATGTATGCCTGTCTCTCTGGGCGTGGACTTTAAAGGGCATCTCCGTAATAATAAATGATCCTGTTGATAATGAGGATGGCAGTGGGGCCAGGCTTACAGTGTGCCCACGGGGCAGCCACAGCTCTGCTCCACTCTTCGCCCTTTCTATCTTCCTCAGAGTTATCTCTTGACGATGCCGTCACCTCCCCCCTCACATTCACTGTCTCCTCTGAGTGTCTATAGTATAGAGCAAAAATACACTTTATTATTGTTCTAATTGTTGGGTTGACATTAATAGCTATGTCTGACCCTACAAATACAAAAGCTGTGTCTCCACTGTCCACCCAGTGTTTACCACTCTTGGTGCTGCCTCTGCCCCCAAGCCCTGACACTGAAAGCAATCTTTCCCCGCTTAATGTTGCGGGGTCCCCCGGAGCCAAGAGTGTCCTGATGCCACGGTTGGCGCCTGAGGGAGCCGGTCCTGTGGACGATGACGATCACGGAGCGATCGCAGCAACAATGCACCGGGAGATAGAGCAGGAGGCAGTGGTGCTGCCCACACTGGCCATGCAGCAATTACAAGGGAAGATTAAGAAAACAGTCACTGATGATCACATTGTGTTTTCCCCCCCAAACTCAGCATCAGACTGGGTAGAAGTCCTACTGGGTTGCAAGAGTGAGCTGGGAGCATGATGTCCAGGCTTCTGTGGAGGCGGCTAGGCTCTGTAGCAATAGGGCCAGTGAAGGGCAGACTTGGAACCAGGAAGATCCCATTCAGAACCTTTGTATGACCACTGCATGCTTGGCCACATGGCTCACTGGCCTCGGTGTGCTTGTAGGCACCCAGTATCGAGACTGAGTCAGGTGTGTTTTCCTGGCTTAGTGGTAGAGCTTAATCAGTGTTATTATTTTGACTTATATTTAATGAGAGCCTTCTGTGTACTGGGCATGACACTGATCCCTAAACATGAGGAAACTGAGACTTTAAACTGTTTAACACCCCCCTCCCCAGATTGCACATAGCCAGAAGAGTAGGCAGGGAACCCCCACCTAACGCAACACTCGTTACTTAGTGCCAGAAGAGTTAAGAGGAGGGGCCTGCTGGAAAACTCAGGTGCTCAATTCCATCCTGCCAGGCTGTGCCAGCTGCTGGTATTCCTGGCCTAAGGACTCCCCCAACCATCCTAGGACCCCACCAGTTCTTCCTGACCGCAGCAGCCCTGCTCCTTCCCTGGACCCTCTAGTGTGTAAGAGGAAATAAAGAAAGCAGAAATCGTGGGTGGAAAAGAAAGGGTGGGCACAGAGAGCTCAGCCAGGTAGATGAAGAGAATAAATTATTCAAGTGCACCCACCCATCACTTCCCAGGAACCATAGAGGTTGAGCCACTGGCCAGTGAAAGTTTTGTGGTCGCGCCATCTGCTGGGCCCTTTGTTCATTGCAGTGAGTTTGTGACCAAACCAGAAGCCAAGCTTTTCCATGGGATTAGAGACTGTGGTCCAGCTGTGTCCTGAGACCTGTTCTTTTGGGCCTTTTATGATTATCAAAGTTGAGTTCTTTCCTAGTATGAATCAACAGCCTGCCTGAAGAAACATCCCCGTCTTCCCTGCTATGACCAGAGACTTCGTTTCTTGGTGTTGACTTTTGTAGTTGGGGAAGATTTTTGTCTCCTGTCATCAACCAAATCACATCCTTCAGATACATGCATACAACACCATTGAGCCACTGCAAAGTGAAATATTATTTTCCCGTTGTAAAACGTATTCAGTGACTTAAGTGGGAAGCTTGTGGATACAAAAAGAAGGTCAAGGTGTAGGAAATGGCTGCTGTGAGGTTGCAATAACACTGTATCTGCCAAGAGAACCCACTGTGCCTTATAGCCCACATACTCAGTCACCGCATGGCACCAAGGGTCACACCCGGAGACCATCCCTTCCTTCCAGGAGCACAGGGTGTGTGGAAGGGTCGGTCCTTGGGTGCACGGCCATAACAAGCAGAAAGATCCGTGTGATCACACAGAGAGCTGCCTTCTTGCCAGTCCATGTGGAAGAGTGCGAAGGGTACATCCCCTGAATTTTCCATAGAAAGGTTATCCTGCTTGTAAGCTTCAGCCTATGAAGCGGCCGGGGCTAGGGATCGCGGTTTGAGTTCCGCCTGGGGCCCGTAGCGAGAGCTAGTTCCAAAAAATAGCTGGGCGTGGTGGCGCATGCCTGTAATCCCAGCTGCCTGGGAAGCTGAGGCTGGGGGTTGCTTGAGTCTGTGGTACCCCGGGCAACGAGAGTCTGTGATTCCACAGGCAAAAATAGCAAGACCTAGTCTCAAAAAAAGGAAAGAAAGAAAGAAAGAAAGAAAGAAAGAAAGAAAGAAAGAAAGAAAGAAAGAAAGAAAGAAAGAAAGAAAGAAAGAAAGAAAGAAAGAAAGAAAGAAAGAAAGAAAGAAAGAAAGAAAGAAAGAAAGAAAGAAAGAAAGAAAGAAAGAAAGAAAGAAAGAAAGAAAGAAAGAAAGGTTATCCTCCACTTTTAACTTTACTTGTCAGTTGGCCATCAGTCATAACCTCTCAGTTCTCTGGAGTCACTCATCACCGTACAAAGATTGACTAAAATCATGGCTGCCTCCATGAACACATGATCCCTTCCAAACCTTGGTCGTCCTCCAGCGTCACAACTGCTCGGGGCATGAGGGTCAATGCTTACTGGACCCTTGGAACGCTGGCCATGATGCTGGCAGAAAGCCACTAGCTGTGTGTGCTAGTTGGCCCCAAAGCTGTGCCCTCTAGAACGTCAGCAGACAGGATGGCAGGCTGCTTCTTATTTCATTCTCTCATTCCCTAATTTTATCCAGGATTTGGTTAAAAAAAAAATAGACATTTCTGAAATTCATCCTGCAGCCCATCCCAATCACATTCATTCCACAGCAGACATCCTCTGACGTCCATTCTCTACCAGTTACTGTGCCAGGAACTGGGGACACTGCAATTAACCACCTTCAGTTGCTTGGTGTCCCCTGAGAACATCAGGCAGAAAAGGCAGATGTTTACAATAGTGTGTGCAAGGCCCAAAGAAGCCCAAGGAAGCCCAGGACCACCCACTCCACTTGATGGGGGCCCCCAAAGATCCCCTGTTGGAACCAGTTCAAGCAGAGTCTGCTCAAACTACTCAGAAGGCTCTACTACCACCCTGGGCTGTACTACCATGAGCTCAGCAGGGAAGGGCAGGTCTGTGGTCCGTTGGGCTCTCCATAGGGGTGGCGGGCAGGTTGTGACCCTGGGTTCCCAGCTTAGCCACACACCATCTTCCTCCTAGATTGGCTTCCAGATCTTTTGGTAAGAAGTAGAAAAGGTTTCCTGAATCTCTTCCTGAACCAGAACTGTCTACACCGCAAGGTGCCCTGCACTTAGCCCTGCCTGGCCTGGCCCGTGGTGATGGGGACACTGGCCTTGACCCTTAGCTTGTCTCTGTCTTTTCGCAGACTGTTCTCCATGCTTTAGGATGAGGCTCCTAAGTACCTTGTTCTCTCCCCAATGCCATTCATGATGCCGTTCAGCCTGACCTGAATATGCTAAGGCTGGTGCTTGCTTTTCCTCTGTTCTTCCCAAACACCTTTATAAAGTGCATTTTTGATGTGCAAGGCAAAGTTGTTAGCACATCTTTCAAGAAAGGAAGTCAGTTGGTCCAAATGGGGTAGCAGAGGTGGGACTGGATTCTGGATACATGTGACCTGAGTCCAGTTCTAGTCACCCCAGGCCCTGCCCACAGCTCAGTTCAGCTCTCCAAATCAGCTCCCCTTTCGGCTCCATTATTATTATTATTATTATTATTATTATTATTGTTTATTAGATTACTGACTTGTTATAAAGAATACAACTTGGGAACAGTTAGTTGGAGGGGATATGCTGTGCACCATTTGCATACCAGAAGAGTCATTCCAGACGTTAACAGTCCCTAAGTTTTAGGGACTGACTGAAATGACCTTCTGAGACCGCACTGGTGCCGCTAGCTTTGCTTTATCAAAGTTGGCCACCACCTGCCTACACTCCCCCTTCCTCAATTACTCTTTGCTTTAGAATGGTAATTGTCTCTCAGGTTTGTTTGTCTTCTTTGAAATTCAACAAGCCCTTGCCCTGTGTTCCTATAAATACCCCTTTCTTTTGTTAATAAAGTTGTCTCATGGTTCATACTTCATTTAACCCCCGGCTGTAGCTGGGCAATCTCTCCTCATAGGTTCATTTCTCGTACCTTGCATCTGGCGGCCAACAGAGATAGACAGGGAGGTACCCTGCTCTCTCCAGAAGCTTCTCTCCTTAGATCAGTGGTGAGACTTAGGACTTAGTCACACAGTTGTTTCCTACTCTTATCCCCTGAGGGAAGAAGGCCACTCCCAGGAGGGCCACATTTCTCACTGGCAGAGATGCTGTGGGCTGTTGAATTCTGCCTTCTGGGTAGAGACAGACAGCTTAGAGGCCAAGCTCTCTGGTCTATCTGTAGAGTCAGAGATGCTTCCCACAGCTTTGCTCTTCCCCCATTCCGTGTATCAGAATAAAAGAGTCAAATAAAGAACGGTTAAGAGAAGTCTTGCATTGAATGACCAAGGGAAACATGGGTCTTTTTCTGTTTGATGAAATTCTCTCCCACTTGAAGGATGCCATTCAAATATGCATTTGAAATCCCACTTAACCACTTCTCGATAGTCCTTTCTTTCGTCTAAGTTGGCATCTGCTGTGACAGATGTAAATCTGTGGACTCGTCCTGCTCATCACTTTTGCTGAGCTGTTCTCCATCCTCTTCCTGCTGCTGAAAGTTCCGGCCTGGTACTTCGATTTCTGTTGCTCTCAGTGGCCCTAAGAAACACTGTCTGGGAAGGATTCCTGGTGAAGGAGTCCTGGGAAACTTGGCTCCATACTGTCTGGTGCTCCCTCCCTGCAAGACCTCCCCACTTTCTATAGGATAAACAGTGCCATGATGTGGGCCCACTTCCCAGAGTGCCTCTTGGCAGCCTCACGTGAGAAAAGCCTATCTCTCTTGCCCCCACTGTAGTGTCTGCCAGAAAGATGAAGGCCTTCCTCCCAGGACCTGTGCCTTGCTAATGGTGTCTGACCCTCTTTTCCCACAGCGGTCCCAGTCTGCCTTCTCACTCACGGTGGAAAATGCCTGGGAGACCTCTTCCCTGGAGGCTGCATCCAGGTGGCCCAGGGACCGGGGCCAGCAGCTCAGGGAGGAGCCAGCATCACCCAGCTGGAAGAGCGTGGGCAGGCCGGACCAGACAAGTAAGTGTTTTCAGGAGCTTCTGGTTGGTCTACCTGAGTCACAGCTGCTCTTAGGAGGTATCCCAGCTCTTCCTCCTGGCAGGCTGAGCGTGCCCATTTGGCCACAGGTCTCTCGTGACATGCACGATATTTAACATCACTGTGTTTTCTGTCGCACGGTTTTCCTGCTGAGACCCGAGCGATGGTGGGCTCCTGCTGGGCAAGAGCTTTCAAATCACTCAGCTGCACAGCAGCCCTCCTGCCACCTGTTTTCCCTGGACCAGGAGACTGTGTCCTGCCTGTAGAGCCAGGATGCTGATCCAACTGGGACATGGCCACTTCCAAAGGGATGTGGCCCCCAGCATCAGTCCAATTTCAGGATTGTCCTTTCTGAAAGCTGGCACATTAGTTAAGGTAACACTTGATGCTCTAACAAGGAAAGCAGACATTTAGGAGACTTGACCAGGTAGTTTTACTTCTCATCCCACAGAAGTGTGGTGTGTTGACTGGGGACTTTCAGAGGCTTGAGGGCCCTTCTGTCTTGGGGCTCTTCCATGCTCTGGGGTTTCTGAGTCTTCTGCTGGGTCATTCACATAGGCCAGCAGATGGAGGAGGGTGGGATGCATCATACCTGCATCCATCATCCCAAGCAGGGCATGGCACACACCACTCACCACTCTCTCCCATTCTCTGGACAAGAACTTGACACATTACCCCCCCCCCCCCACCTTGATGCAGAAGGCATACACCTGGCTGGGCAGACACTTCCCATCACACCAAGCATCCCCTGCCATGAAAGGTGCAGGGCACTTGGGTGGGCAGCTGCCACCTCTGCCACCACCAGTTAGCCACCTCTCGGGATGGCAGACTACCCATCCCTGTCGCACCTCTACCTGGGGCTTCTGACACCTTTCCTGAGACTCCTCGCCGCCCACATTATGGGGTCCTTTAGAAAACTATCGAGTCATTTCATCCCCCACAAAAGAGGCTCAAATTAGTTTAGTCACTTTCCCACAGTCACACCTCAGAAGGCTGTGAGATGCTTGCAACCACCTGGGTAGCAGCAATGGCCTGGAGAGTGAGCTCAGGTCAGCTAGATCTTGGGCTCCAGGACTATGGGGGGAACAGTATTCACCCCACTCCTACCTAGACCTCGTGTTCCCTCAGCGGACACACATTCTGATGACAGAGGCTGGGCCCATGTGTCCTATCAGAAGAAAGCGTTCACAGCGTTCTCCACTCATGTTCTAGATCATCCCAGACCCCTCCCCTGAATAGCATCTGAGCAGCAAAATATACCACCTTAGACATATGCTTTCAGAGTTGGTACAATCATTTCTACTCTACGAGGGGAAAGATTTAATAATAAATAGCTACAGCAACAAGTTCCATTGTTATCACCATGCAAAGAATTTAAAATCATGAAAAATTTATAGTATTTATTCTAAAGATTTTCCCGAAGAGATTGTTTTGCTGCTCGCCTGTTAGTGCCAATCAGTGGAAACCCCAGAGGGTCTCTGAGGACATGAAATTTTGTTTTTTTTCTTCAAGGTTTGAGTTGTCTCTTCTAAGTGAGAGGAGACTTAGGAGCTCAGGATCAGGACTAGAGTCAGATGTTAACAGGAAGGACGTGTGTGTGTTATATGTCCATCCAGTGTTAACAGGAAGGACCTGTGTGTGTGTGTGTGTGTGTGTGTGTGTGGTGTTACTGTCCTGAGTGAGATCTGTAAAGGTGCCAGGGCAGGGTTTGTTAACCTGTGAGCTGGACACAGGCAAGTGATGAGGTTGTCACACATCAGAAGGGGGAACTAAGGATCTAAGACAAATCCATGGCCAAGGTCAAAGCGTCAGAACCTGGGGCAGCTGATAGCACCCCCACCCTCTTCTGCCCTCCTACGCCCAAGCCAGCCTAAGGCAGGAGTGGACAGTTCTGAAGAGACAGAGCTGACCATCTACCCAGGTGGACATTAAGTAGGACACGGAACTCCAGGCTTTGCTCCACCCAAGAAGCATGGAGCCCCTCCAGCAACTTCCTGGGAACCTTTAAACTTTGCCTTGCATTAGCTGTGCCTTCCGGGACTTCCAAGACTTGTCTGCTCCCCACAACCCCCACAAGTCAATCCTGGGGAGGTGACACATGGCACATGACACTTGCTCTGGGTGCTCACGGCCCCTCTCTGGTTTCTTTTTCCCTCCTACCGACAGACCTGACCCCGTTTTTGCAGAGCCCCGATGGGAACTGGGTAGCCCTGAAGGATGGTGCTCTGTCCCCCACCCACCTGCTGGTCAAACCTCTGAGTGGCACATTGCAGGCCCTGGAGGCGGCCTCCAGCACAGCATCCGCCTACGATGAGATGGGCTCCGACAGTGAGGAGGACTTTGACTGGGGCGAGGCCTTGAGCACGCTGTGCCCCGTGCCCCCGGGGCTGCCCAGGCACTCCCAGTCTCAGATCACATGGGCCCACGGCCCCTCAGCCGCCTCTGCCTCCTGCGGGCTCTCTGCCAACCTCCAGGCCCTGTGCTCTGACTCAGAGACCTCCTCAGCAGGCTCTTCCCGGGAAGCAGGGCGCCGGGCCAGACAGTCCTGGCTGCAGCGGAATGCCCCCAAAAACCCTGCGGCAGAGAAGATGCGCCTTCAGGGAGAGCTGGATGTGAACTTCAACCCCCAGGCAGCCAGCAGGGAGACCTCTGACAGCAGCGAGCCCGAGGAAGCCCCCCACACGGCAGACCGGCGGGCCAGGAGGTGGAGAAGGGCCCGGGGGTGCTCCGAGGAGTTGAACAAAGAGTTATCTTCCCCTGGCACCCGTCCGCAGGAGCTGGACACACATCAGGTAAACAATCTGACTGAGTGCAAGCGGGCACACGCACGCCATTTTGGTAGGGTGTGCCTCCCCCAGGCAGCAGTGGCAGAGTCCAGATACTCCTCTGGTTTTGCTGAGTAGCTGGTCACACCAGTGACGTCAGTGCTCTGGGGGGGTTCATGTCTCCTTCTGGAAATGAAAGCTCAGGTTCAAAGTGTGTTTGTAAAGGGTGACCCCCAGACCCAGAGCATCAGCACCACCTGGGAACTCGTTGGAAATGCAGGTTCTCAGGTCCTGCCCCAGACCTGCTGAGTCAGACCCCTGTTGGAGTTCAGTCTTCCTGATGAATGGACTGTGCACTGCACTTTGAGGGTCCCTGGCTCGGAGTTAAGGGCATAGGGGCTAGAGTCAGTCTGCCTGCTGTCAAACCCAGCTCTGCCCCTGGGTAAAGCCTCTCTCGAGCTCTCAGTTGCTTCATCTGTAAACTGGAGATCATCTTAGAACCTACTTCAAGGAATGATTTTGGTAAGTTAATGTTTATGAAGAACTAAAGGCTCAGTCAGTGTTATTTAGTATAATAATTCAGGGCAGTTCATGAACATCATAGCCCTTCTCAGAATCCTCAGTCCACATGGTTTATCTTACAAACCTTCTTTGAGAATATAATTATGACTCCCTGGAAAAAGTACCTGCACACACACACACACACACACACACACACACACACACACACACACCCCGTCTTGCAATTTCATGTAGCTCGTAAGACTCCAACCAGATTACTTTTATAATCTCCAAATGCAACTCACTCCAAAGTGAGTTGGTCCTGCGCCCCTCACTTAGCAGCATGTCAACCCCGCACCCTCGCCCTTCCAGACCAAGCCCGATGCACGATTGACTGAATACCAGACTTTCTAGAGCCCAGCCTACCTTCCCATGGTGATATTTCACATGTTACCTCAAAGTTCAGATGACCTTAATGAAGCTATGGTTAAGGTACTGAAACTGAGATTCTAATGGTGAATCTAGTAACATTGCTTCTGTCTTCTGACATCATGTGCTCACATTAAAATCCGCAATGCTTCATGCTTCTAGAGAAGCCACACCCACTTCCTGAACACCACTGCCCCCTACCATCCCCAGCTACCAAGCCTTCCATCCTCAGTTTGGGTTCTGCCAAAAGCACACCCTGTGTCGGGGGGTTGGGTGTGGGCAGTTTGCATGGGAAGAGACCCCAAGAAGCCCAGGAGTGAGAAAGGCCAATTCTGGAACACAGTCCCACCAGGGCAGACTGAGAGGCCATGTGGGACACAGCTCAGAATTCTCCCACCAGAGCACAGGGGCACCCCAGCCTCCTAGCGCCCATCAGTAGAGACTTGCCCTATCCAAGGTGGGCATGAAATCCACACAGCCAGGTTTGCATAGAAGGTGCCCGAGAAATCTCTCTATGGAGAGTAGGAGAGACCAGGCAGAGGTGGGAATCTAGCAGGGAGCAGAAAAGGCCCCCACAACTGCTGCAGTTCATATAGGCCCAGGGGTCCAGGCAGGGAGATCACCAGCATCCACTAGAGTGACTTCTGTGAGAGACCCTGCTCCTGGGGCCCGTGAATATAGCTACGGACACACAGGCCCTCGGGGGTCACAGAATGTGGAGTCCTGCTTGCCCTGATAATAGCACTGCCTGGGTGAAGCCCTTTATCAGGCCCACACTCTCATTTTCTCCTCTGTAAAGTAAGGTCATTAAAGGTCTGCCTTGTGATATTGTTGAGTTCGTGTATAGCAATCAGATGTCCTCTTTCCACTGTGAATCATTCTGATCTAGCTGAGTCTGTTCTCCAGAGACTGTGGGTGGCTTGCCTCATGAAATACACCTGAGGATTGTCTACATGATTCACTCGCAGGTGTCAAATACCACATCTCCACCGCAGTTAAGTAGCTGCAGCGTCATATTTATTCTGAGGTGATTTGAAAATTGTCTTCTGACGTGACTCTTTGCAAGGCATCAGTAAAGGAAGGAGGTGAACGAGTGGGTCAGTGTTGCCGCTGTCTCCCTGCAGTGTCCTCTTCTTCCCACTAGGTGGCGATGGCGTTGCGCTTTCAGAAACTTCAGAAACCTGACCCTACTCAAACGCCTCTGTTCACTAACTCAGGCAGTTGTTTCTAAAAGAGTGTGTTTTTCTCCTCTCTTAAAAAGTGCATGTATGTTTACCTATATGCATAAATAATATATCTTTTTTGATGTGCAGGGACGGAAAACTTGCTTTTTTCCCTTCTGTGAGACTCTTACAACAGTTAAGCAGTTGAGGCGTATATAGCATCCTGAGCTGAGGTGAAGGAGTAAGGACCTGTGGCTTTAAAGATGAGAAAGCTACCTGGAAAGTTTTAGTGCAAATATTTGGTAAACAGATGTCTGTCCTTCGCACAGATAAGTCTTTCCTTCTGGTATAAAATATTATCTCTGGCTCTATTCTAGCTCTATTCTGGTCCAGGCTCCCCTTATCAATTATTTTAGGCAGTTAAAGAAGAGGCAAAGCTTTCAAAAGTCTGCTAGGTCTTAATGGCCTTTCCTCAAAACAATTCACTTGCCAAAGTAGCACATTTTGGGGTGTCACAGTCTGTTCCCCCCTTAACTGTTTGCATACTGTTTAATTATAAAAATAAATGAGTGTGATGTAGAAAGATGAAACCATAGTCTCCCTTGACCATTGACCCTATATCCCTGGCATCCGCCACAAAATGACTACAGTCCTATTTGCTCATTGATACAAATATATAGATAGTACATTTAGAAATGTAGTTCTTTAAGTGTATGTTTCAGCAAAATCAGCATATTACTCTCCCCATAATCTGTTGTCTCTTAGCACTAAGCAATAGCCGTGCCAGCCTCACTGATCTCCCATCAACCAAGAAAGATCCACACTGCGGCCGTGGAGGATTTTAAAGCAGTCGTAACTCCAACCAAAGTCAATCTTCTGTTATCCCCTTGCACCAAGCAGAGGCAATTCTAACCGTTTCTTTGATACAAGACTTTTTGCTTCTGGGAAAAGCTGCTATGTAGCCCCCTCGGTTCCCCTCCGTGCCTGGTGGGGAGAAATGAGCAGTCATTAGTGGGCCATCTTGGGGGATATTTAAGATTTTCTTGAATGTTTGATGTTCAAAACAATACTGCAGAGAATGTCGTGGTGCAAGCCTCTTTGTACAACAAGTAGAAGTGCTGACTTGAAGCCATACGGAGCTTTCATTTTAATGAGCACTTGCCAAATTAAGCTCCCAGACCCGCACAGCATTTACCAGGCCAGAGTGCTTCATGGGTATGTTTTCTCATCTTGTCAACAATACTTAGTGTTGTCAGACTGTTAAATCATTGCCAACTTTATATGAGGGGAAAAAAACACTTTTTTTAGTTAACATTTTCATAGTGAGAGCTTTTCTCCCTATATTTAAAGCTGCTTGCCTTTATTTTCCGTGAAAGGCCTTTTTATATGTGTCTTCTATTATTTTACAGTCATAAATATGACTTTGTCTTTAGAACTGATTTTTAGGAATCAGTTTTATTTTCTAATTACGTGGTAGATTTTGTTTGGTGATTACACACGGAAATATTATATAACACAAAATATTGTAGTGTTATCTATAATTTTTGCTCTCGTTTGATGGAGGTATATTTTACATGGAAAATTTTTTCTCAAGTAGTTTATCAATTATTTTTGTTAGTAATAGTCTATCAATAAACTCCTCTATTGTTTTAATCTTTAATTTTGTTTTAAAAGGCTTTAAATCCTGCCAAGTTATAAGGATAGCGTCCTCCTTTTTTTTCTAGTACAGTGTAGTTTTGCATTTCACATGTAGCCTTCCATCTGTACTTTATTTTTCTGGAAGTATATAAGCTAAGAGCTAGGCATATTTTTTTAATTAGACTTTTGTCACCAAATCATTATTAACTCACTCATTCTTTACCTGTTGGCTTCTAATGCCTCTTTACTAAGTATTTACTTCATTTGCATGAACTTGCTTCACTGAGCCACATACCCCTATGGAGAAATATCACCTTATTTTAATTATTATAATTTTATGATATATTTTGATATCTAATAGGTGATCTTTCCATCACTACTGTTTTCGTTGCTATTTTATAAAAATATCTTTACTTTTAATGAATCCTTTACTTATATAAATGAGTTTTTAAAACTGCACATCAAGTTGCAAAAGAATATCATCTTTTTAAAATTTGATTTGATTATACCAAGCATATTTATCTACTTGGGAACAATTTATGTCATTATAATATTGAACCTTCCCATCCAAGGATGTTATACTTATTTCCATTTGATTGTTTTCAGTAACACTTTCTAGTTTTTTTTAACATACTCTTATACTTTCCTTGTGAAGTAATTTTTAATACATTACATATTCTATTATAAGCAGGTATTTTGTAATCTGCTATGTGTTCTAATTTGGTTAGTATACAGAATACTATTGATTTTATGCTTATATTGTATAACAAAAGAACCTTCATAGATTCTCTTATTAGTTCTGATAGTCTTTCAGATAATGCTCCTTGTCTAAGTAGATAGTCGTATTGTTTACAGGTAATGATATTATCATCTTTTCCTTTCCATAATTTACACTTATTTCTCTGACTTGGCCATTTCTGTTGCACTGGCAACAACCTGCACTACAATGTACAACAATGGTGACCTCTGACATCTAGACTTTGTCTCACTGCAGCTCTTAGTTACCTACTTCCCATGTTTCACTGTAAGTACTATGCTTCCTCAAAGTTTAGCAGATATTATCAAAATAAGAAAGTGTCTATCTGTTCTTAGCTTCCAAATGATTTCAATCAGGAATATGAATGTTATTATATAAACTGCACTTTGGCATCTATTGAGAGATCCATAAAGTTTTCCTTCTATAATCTGTGAATATAGTAAATCACTGTAATAGATTTTTATTCTGAATCATCTCTTCATTTGTTTCATGAATCCTTTGGATTGTGAATCCTTCTGATAAAAACTGGCTTCTTCTTGCAAGTTTCCATGTTTATGCTCTCTTATTCAGGTTTGATATCAGGTTAAACTAATGACTTGGCAAGGATTCTTTGTTTTTCACTATTTTCTATAACACTTTATGTGATGATAGTTTTCTGAAAGTCTTGAAAATAACAGATAAAATCTATATAAGTCTTTCCCTAGTAAGAATTCTCCAAATAAGAAATATATGTTAGAAAACATGTGCTTTAGAAATATATAAGATTAGAAAACAAAAGGAAAATATTAATATAAAAGCAAAAACAAAAAACCCTGATACTAATAAAGTGAAAAACTGGTTCATAAATACTTAATGTATTTGATGAATTTTCCCCAAAATGGAATTCTGGGTTATGATAGAGAGTATGCCCATTGTCAAACTTTTCTAAGTAAATTATCATTTCCAATGTAATTCACATTTTGGTCAAAATTAAGAGTAAATAATTTTTTGTTTTTGTTTAGCTTTTTCTACTGGTTTGCAGTATTTTGGCACAATTAACAGTAAACGTGGCTTATGTGATCTTGTTGATGGGGATTTGCTGTAATTTCTTTTGAGACTTAATGTAGGGTCAATGTTTGTGAATGTTTCATGTGTTCCTAAAAATAATATATTCTCTCTGTTTAACACACACACACACACACACACACACACACACACACACACATTGTTCTGGGCATTAACAAGATACACAGATTCTTTCTTAAACCTTCCTGATGACCAGTCTTCATTTCTCTAATTCCCCACCATTGTTTTTGTTTTTTTACTATTGTCTTCATTGTTTTGTGTTTTTCTTACTTCTGTCTCTTTAGTGTTTGGCATATTGCTCAGAAGATGCAGCAGCAGGCCCGCCATTTCACTTTTTTCCCTTCTCCAGCCATTACTAACAGATAAAGCCAGATGATAGCAGTCCTTCTCCACATTGTCTGACTATCCCCAGCCTCACATCTCACCTTCCATGTAGCTTAGCTCAGTGAGTCTCTATGAATTCCATTATCATACACTTCTGAACACCTTCTTCAGCCCTCCTAAATTCCAAACCCTGATGACTACAAATGGTACAAATTCTGTGGCTCAGAAACTATTTTCCCTCCAACAGCAATATTCCACTTGCTCTGAACATTTAGTGTGTTTGAGCAGAAGCCTGGGGATAGTCATTTTTCCTGTTATGTAGGACATTTCTCTATTAGTTTAATTTGTCCTATCTTGAACAAGCCAATACACTGCCAGAATGGTCGGTTTATACTCATTTTGTGCTGTTGCACATGATATAGTGAGCTGTTTTCTGCATACTTGGGTATTTTTCAACTCAGAAGTGTTATTCTATCATTTCCATTATTGTTTCTTCCAGACCACCACTAATTCATATGTTGTTTTTCAGTGATGTATCTTTCATGTCTCTCCTTGTTTCTTACTGTTTTGCTACTTGATTTTTTCCTTCAGTCTACGGCCATACCACCCTGAACACACCCAATCTCGTCTGATTTTTTTCCTTCAGCCTTCTAGGAAATCTTCTTAATTTTGCCATCCAGTTCATTCATTTGTTTCCCTGAGATTAATTCAGTTCAAATTAATTAATTAATTCAGTTCAAAATGCAGGTTCTAATTCCACTGCTTGCATTTTCAGTTCTGCATTTTTTTTTGGTCTCATCCACCACTCTATTTCATCTCATTCTATAGTTTTTCAGTGCTTATCTTTCTACATCTTTTCATGTACATTCCATAGTAATTCACCTTAATGAAAACACAAGACTACTGTCATATGTGCCCTGTGTGCTAGTAAAATTTACATGATACTTTCAAGCTAATTTTTCTTTCCTTTACTCTGCAGAATTTTTCTATAGATTCTGTGTTAATTTTTCCAGTCAGTCACTCTTGACTTGAATAAAGGTAATGCTATCTCCATTCCACAGTTTGCCAACATCTAGCTGCTCAAATCCTTTTCTGCTACTTTAAGAAAGAGGTCTATGGTGATGCTACCCTGAATGAGCCCAATCTTGTCTAATGTTGGAAGCTAAGCAGGGTTGGGCCTGGTTAGTTCTTGGATTGGAGAAAGGGGATTTTTACTATTTTCGTTGTCTTACTCTATGGTTTCTGGTTTTCAGTTGTGGTTTGGTGTTTATTTATTTATTTATTTTTTTTAACAAATGGCTAAGAACCTAGCCACAGTGACTATGCAAATGTTCAACGAGTGAATGAGTGAATGAATGAATGTAAAATAGCAAACATTTTATATTTCTGCATATCTTTTCTTATCTCCACCCCTGTTGATTCATATTTCATAACCACACCTCCTAGAATGCAACATAATACTGTGCCTAGTTCTGCCCTGCACCCAAGTATTTTAGAGGAACACATTTTCTAAATGGCTCTAAAACAGGAAAGGGTTGTAGGATTGGAAGTAGGGCCTATCTTTGGATACTTAAAATTCTACCACCACAACAGAAGGCTTTGATGGTATTTCTCTTAAGTTGAATAGCATTTCAATTACATTCTGGTTTTGACGTTGAGGGACTACTGTACCTCAACAATTGTTCTAACTGCTGGACAGGCCTCCAAATGTCATTGTTCCAATACATTTCCATGGGCCTTGTATTGAGGGAAAACATGGGTTTTCACCTTTTTCTGTATCTTCCCACATGGTTCTGGTGGAAAATTTGGAGAGATTGTAGAGATGTTTGCCAGATACCATTTTAAAATTCAAACCTGCTAATTAATTTTTTGTTGATTGAGACTTCAGAATTGCAGGAGGCTGCTATTTTTGTTCCCTTTGACGTTTCCTATTTTGTTGTCCTCATTAGTGACACTTGTTTCCTCAGGGAAAATTTGCCCCCTATCTAGCATGTTTGCTCCTAGTTATTCTTAAAAGACATGTTAAGAATTCTACCATTGTGAGGACTTACCAATCTCTATAAGTAACAATCTGAAAATATTCCTTTACTGGATATGTTTGTGTCTTGCTAAAGGGACAATTTAAAATGGTTTACATAAAAAGGAGCACAAAAAATAAAGTGAGATTATAATAAGAAAAGACAGAGGGAAAATAAGGATAAGAAAGAGAAAATGAAGCCAGGAATGGAAACAAAAAATCTTCTTACCACTCTCTGGTAAAATTTCCCAAGGAGTCTCACTTTTCTATCTTCTTTATTTCTGATCTATCTCTGTCTCTGTCTCTTTAAAATAAATGTTCCTCTTTCAACTTAAAAAAAATGGGAGCAGGGAAGTCCAAATCAGGGGCTTCTGAAGCCAAAAATGTTGCTTTCTCAAAGGCAACAGGAAGAGAGTGATAGAAGCAATTGCCTGAACCTTTGCAATCCATAGCCATTCCTTAAAGGATACTACTCCTGGAACCAACACCCAAGAGAAATTAATCCTGTGGGTCCTTGTGAAGACAAGACAGTAGGTCACTGTCCACCATGAACAGCTTCAGTGAACTCACTGGAGGCTGCTTCTCACTGCCATTCAGAGAGGAGCAACACATCATACAAGCACAGTTCAACCTGTCTGAATTTGAGGAGTCAGAGTACCTGGGTCCTGCTGCTCTGGATTGCTCCAGCATTCAAATGGGGGAAGAGGGAAGGATGGATGGCACCTCCCCAACCCCTGGCTCATGAGTACGTGGAACCCTGAACCCCTGGCTCATGAGTATGTGAACACTCTGCCAGTGCTCACAGGGCAAATTGGGGGTAGTATGATAGCCCCCCCCATGTGAACATTGAGGCACCCAAAAGGTACACCTACTTTCAAGTTTGCCAAGAAAATATCCCCCAGCAAACCCTTAAATCTACTCGCATCACGTTAGAATTTCCTCAAGCACACAGTCCAAGGGTGCCCCCACACCACGATTCTTCACTATTGAGTTTTCAAACTCTTTTTGGTATAGACTCTTTTCTTAAATGAAAATTTAAGCATAATAATACGACTGATGGTGAAATTGCACTAACTGAAGTGAATTACCTTATCCCAGACCCTTGATTCCCAACTCCATAGCAGCCTAAGGAAGTACACAGATGAGCCAGAAGTTTAGAGCAGGTGTAGCCGTGTCCCTGTTAGAAAAGAAAGTTGTCAAATGCCTACAGAGAGTTTTCCTTGCTAATGAGAATTGCAGGGTGGCCCTTCGAGATGAACTGGTTGTAAAAAAGAGGTCTAGAGGACAACTAAAATGTTTATTGAAAACCAGTGCTTCTTAAACATTTTTTGTGTCATAGACCTTTTTGAGACTGATAAATGCTGTTTTCTCTCCAGTTAGGGGATGCACAAGGTGGGGTGGCCGGTGGGGGTTCGGGGGACATGTGAATTAACAGAAGTGCTCAAATTTTACATTTAATGCTAGGGAGTTTGGGGACCTGGCTCCTCCCTGAGGCCCTCAGATCTGCTATGTGGGATTTTTAACCAGGAGTCTGGTGGATCTTAAGATTCATATGCCACATTTGGTGGTGGATGTGGTGTGATCTATATACTGAGGTGAGAAATTATACCCCTGAAACCTGTACAGTGTTTTGAACTAATGTGATTCAGTAAAAATAGAAAAAGTCAAACTGGAAAAAAAAGAAAAAAGGATCAGCCACCAAAAGGGATGACCTCAGCTCTGCAGCTAATTTGAAATTGTTCTTTCAGGCAGGTTCGGTGATAGAACTACCTATCAATTAAAGTCCTCTTTTTATTTGTAGCAACAACACCACACCAAATTCATGAGGAAATGTTGGGCTCTCTTCTCCATTTGACAGGAAACCAGTTCATAAGAAAACAGTAAATCACTAAGAAGTCATTAGGAACCAGTGAATGAAAGAAGGGGGATCTGGAACACCCTTGAATGCACCCAGCCCACCCAACCCTACCCTGCACACTTTACCTGATGATTCTGACTCTCACACTGGCCTTAAGGTCCAGTTTCTGAACCACCATCAAAATCCAAAGGCCGGGTAACTTTGTCTACACCAACTCCAGTCCAGAGCTAAAGAAAAAACAAGGATGAAATATACTTGTTAGTGTTGCTTTATTCCTGTCAGGCTTCTCCACAGAATAACAGACCAATTGTGAATAGTATGAAAATAATTGCACCTTAAATGCCTCTTCCTTTTGTCAACACTGACCTGAGAAGCCCAGGCTGGTGACTTTCCAGATACAAGAAACTGCCATCCTTCTGACTGCTCTTTCAAGAAATGACATGGTCTAATTCTATCAGACAGGAAACCGTAAAGCAAAAAAATGCAGACCAGGACCAGAGCCCATCAGTAAGAGTAATTTTTTACTCTGGGAGAGGGAGATATGTCCATATTAGATTAAGTTTTGTTTGTTCGATTTTAAAGCAACGTCGTTATATGAAGAACTCAGAAAATAGCCAGGGTGCATGCCAGGACTATAAGCCTGTAATGATAAAAGCTAAATGAAAAAAACCTTCCCGCTGACATTGAGGGGCTAAGTTGACATAACCCCCTTCAGCAAATACATCCCTAAGATCTGGTTCCCTTAGCTGTCTTCTGTGTGGTTCCAGCCACCACGCGGAGGTTCTGCCATGTGGAGGCTTCCCCTTGTGTCAGAAAGAGATGTTTTATATTACATTCCCTAAGTTTCCAGATGACACCCACCCATGACACCCACCCATGTCCACTCTGTTAAGTTGATCTAGGATTTGTTGTGTATTTGGGGGAAATGGGGGGATCTTTTTCTCACACTAGTTATAATAAAAATAAAAGCCTTGTTCACCAGGTACAGCATGTGACTAAAGCTAGTTTTAAGTTTATAGGTGTATTTGGGGATTTGGGGAGAGGACAAACCTCTACCCTAAGGCGCCGTATATGTCCTCAGAAGACCCAAGTCAGCAGTTGAGTCAGCCCTGAGGTGCAACCTGTTGTGCTCCAGCTTTGGGACAAGGAGGCCAAGCAAACTATCTTCCATGCCCCCATGTACTTAGGTGATAATTTGGGTCTTTTCTTGCTCAAGACAAGAACAGATAAGTCCTTTTTGATATAAATCTAGTGATTTTCCCCCATTTCTGTCATCTCTTTAATCCTAAACACCTTTCTGTAGACAGCTGCCTATAGCATTTGTACATTTACAAACTCTGTCAGCAAATTTGATACACCAACATCAGAAAGGATGAAAGAATCTGTCACCCAGCTTTTTAGCAAAACAGGATGGTCCAAATTTTTGTTGCAAAATTTTGTGTGATGAAGTCTGAATGACAAGCTAAATGAAAATGCCATATTTTCTTTTGTTTTTTATATAGTGTTTACTCATCAATTCTGGAATCTGAGAAAATTCACCTAAGCTGCTATTATTAGACTCTTGGTCTGAGATTTTATTTTTACAATCGATTTTAGCATCACTGTTAAATTCTAAAGAGCTATTCTCTCTTTTTTTTTTAAATTCATCTTATGAGTCACCTAATAATTGTGAAATGTTGTTCTCTGTCAGTTTTCTTCTCTTTGCTATTATGAAAAATTCCGAATTCTCTGCTCTGTACAATGAAAGCTAAAAGTAGCCTCAAAATGGCAATGATTTATTTTGCTGTTGAATCATCCTCTAGGCAACTTTATTCTTCTGTTTTATTATCTTGGTCTCTCTTAGCATAATTGAGAATAATTGGTGCGTAATGAAAAATAACTCCCAAGATGATGAAATAACAAAATGTTTCAAAAGATAGGAAAAATAAGATCACAAAGATCCCATCATATATCTTAGATTTAGAAAAAGTTCCAGTGACCCTACAGAATAATTGCCAATAATATGAGCTTTATTGTAATTTGAAAAGTAAATACCACTTTGTTCTTTGGAAACCCTTTTATTTAAAAATGAACAAAAGCCATGAATGAGATAGCAAACTTTATAAATAGATAAAACAGTTCAAAGAGAAAACTCAAAAAAATAAAATTTGGTCTTTATGAACCTGATGATATGTTGAGATTATCTTGTTAAAATCTCATACATTTTAAGACCAAGAAGACATTATGGGTGGCAGTCTCCATGCTCTCCTGAAGTCCCCCAGGCCTAGCCAGGGCTCTACTCACAAAAGGAGGTTGGGAGACACTCAGCGAATGGATAGCCAGAGCCAAAGGGAATGTCGCAATGGGTTCTTTCCGAGTTGCCCTGCAGATCTTTCCCCACCTGAGAATCTTTGCCCTTTGCTACCTCTCCTGTTTAGCCATGTAACTGCTACAATTTGAATCTTAACCAGGGCGTCACTTCCCTAGGGAAGCCTTCTCTGATTTCCAGCCCCTCCCATCAAGCAGGCTGTCAGAGCTCCCCACCCCACTCTCTACCCTGCACTCACAGCAGTTAGTACTAATTAGGGGCTGGGATCCCCAACCAGGCCTACTCAGCCTTACATAGTCATTGTTTCTAGGACCACACTACCCCAGGTCGGTGCTCAGTGAGGATTCTGTGAATGAAAATTACTGAACACATCACAAATGCTCACGTGCTTAAAACCTTTAACAACATGTTAAGATGTATGTGCTGGAGACAGTAAAAGCCCATATGTAGAGGGAGCACATGAGGTGAGGAAGCTCTTAATTTACTGGACTCTTTTTCCTCGGGAGTTGTTGGCAACAGCAGGCACATGAATCAGTGTCCTTGGCTCACAGCTCTGGCTTCCACTTAGGTGTCGGCCGACTTATCAGAGACGGACATCAGCAACGAGACTCAGGATCCTCAGACCCATACGGACGCCACCGAGGAGAAACTGAGAAACAGGTTGTATGAGTTATCCAGAAAAATGAGTGAGAAGGAGACCTCTTCAGGGGAGGAGCAGGAATCCGAGCCCAAGACCGAGTCTGAGAACCAGAAGGAAAGTCTGTCCTCCGAAGACAACAGCCAGAGCATCCAAGAAGAACTGAAGAAGGTAAGGGCCTGAAAGCCCCTGCTGGGAGCTGGGCTTCTGTGGTCGGCTGGATGTGGAGAGAGTTCTGGGTATGCAGAGCTGTGCTGGGCCCCTGAGACCTCCCTCTGAATGCCTGGCCAGTGTTCTTGGGAGAACGCCAGGCCACCCTTCTTGATTAGCACTCAGTGGTTCCTTAGGACGGTAGTCTCCTAAAGCCCCTTATTTCCTGCATTCATCCAGACTGCCCTTCAGATTCAGGTCTGTGATGGAGCGCCCCTGACCTCTCCTCCATCAGTAAAGAACAGTGTGGTGGACCACCCACCTTCTCCCCAAGCGCCTTCACCTGTAGATTGAGAACAGTGAGCCAGTCCCCCTTTAACTAGATGAAGGGTCTCTCCATGGTATGAGCTGTGTGGAGTGGTCTTCCCAATCGTTTATCTGTACGTTTTCAAATTCAGGTTGGTTTGTCTTATCCACGGAATCCTTTTTCAAACGAAGTTTGTACAAAATCCCAGTGTTCAAAATAGATCAAACAGCATTGTTGCTGTTAAGGCCCCAAACCCCAACTGCTTCAGTCCCACCCTCCTCCCCTTCAGTCCTACCCTCCTCCCCTTCCTCCAAGGTCTCAAGAGTTCATGAGTCTCAAGGGTTCATGTTTGAAAAACCACAGAAGATACACCCAAGCCCTCATGAAAAGGGACCCCAGACGTCCTGCCCCTGAGTCAGTGTTCTGCTGCTGTCCCCTGCTGTGTGCCTGGTGTCCCTGGCAGCTTCTGCGCATGTTCTTGCTCTTGGCCACTTTCCAGCTGCGGTTCTCTGCTGCCCCCGGTGGAATGGGAAGGAACTGGCATTCGCTGAGTATCTCCTGTGTGCTTTCTTTGCATCTGTACTAGTTATTTCACATAATAGTCTATTGAAGTAGATACAGCCCCTTTTCTCGGATGTGGAAACTGAGGCCGAGTCATGAAGGAATTACTCAAAACTCATTAGTTTACAAACCTACTTGGGCTCCAGTCTTTATAGGTGACTGCCTCCAGTGTCACACAGACAAGGTTTTATCTGGTATCATCTAGGCTTCTTGGCAGTTTTGATGAGTAAATGAGCTCCCTTCATCTGCTCAACACCCGAGCTAGGTCCTATGGAAGAGTCAGGCCAACTGACCACAGTGCTCCAAGCATTCCTGGAGACAAGTGACTGTCCTCGATGGCTGAGCCCCTGAATCCTCCGGCACTCTGATTCAGCCCTTCACTCATTCCATTTCCATTCCAGGCTCCATAACTAGCAAGTCCTCACACATTATTCTGCCAAGCCTGTGCCTCTGCACAGCTCATCTGTCATCCCCTTAGTGTGTCTGTGGGCTGGGGAGGGGAGTTTGCCCCTCTCTGGTATGTGGGCTCCAGCCCATTGCTCCCTCCATGGTAATGGGCTCTGATTGTCCCTATTACTTGAATTGATGTCCTATTTCAATAGCATTTGTCTCGAAGAGCTGCGAGCCAGCTGCTCACCGAAGAATATCACATTATTTCTTGTAATGACTCGGTATCCTGTCCTTGCTGCCTGATGGTCCCAAGGCTCCAGACACTCACACTGTACAGTTGCATGCCCAAGGATGGTGAGTCACACACTCCCACACCTCATCAGCCTGCCATCTTCACCTTCTGGAGACACAGCCACCGGTCTGTACTGTGCTCTCCTGGGCAGGGTGTGAACAGAGAAAAGAGGAGCTGGTGGGGGGAGATCCTGGACACTTGAACATGTTCCCCAATCCTGCTCTGTGGCCTTACTGAGCATGAAAATAGGAGAGTTTCTTTTATCCAAGCTCCCAAATTTGTCTGCTTCCCAATTAGGTGCTTCCTCAAGCCATCCATGAATCAATGAATTAAATAGTCACCCACGTATCACTTGTTCTATGTAAAACTCCATATAGCCAACAAAAGCGTAATACGATTTTCCAACAAATATAGGCAATTCTGACTAAAGGAAAACAAAAATATAGATTTGCATTGAATATTATTTATCGAGATTGTAGTGCTTCAGGATTAGACTGAATTTGAAATATAACCATGTGATTTACAATGTTTAATTCATGGCCACCACTTAGATAAGTCAATGTCATCTTACCTGCTTACCCCACCTCCTAACTATCCTCCTTACCCCTCCGGGTCCTTCATGGCCCCTCCAGCCCTTTCCTCTCTCAGCAGCTGGGGTTATCTGTGCAACCTGAGCTTGCTCCCAGCATGTCTGCAGGTCCATGTCATTCCTATTTTAAAATTGGTGCCTGGGACCCAACCTAGGTCTTCACTGATGGTTGAATCAACATACCTTGGCCTCATCTGTCAAATAGGCATAGTCATACCCCTTCTAGAGTTGCGAGGATTTTATTGAGTGGCATAGGGTTAGCAAATATTGTTATCATATCCCCTTTAACAATCTCAACAAAAATAAACTTGCCTGACATGAAATAGTACCCATCTGCTAGTACTGAAGGAATAGTATCATGCCTGTTTCCAATCAACACTTGGAGTGTTGAGCTGTGGGTCTATAATCACATTTGGGGCTTTATTGGTCTATGCAAATGTAAGTGGGGGAAATGTTACATTAGACCCTACAGGTTCCCATCTTCAGGATCAAAATAATTATGACTTCCCCCGTGATCTAGTCAATGTGTGTATATGTGTGTGTGTGTGTGTGTGTGTGTGTGAGTGTGTGCGTATATGTGCTGCACACAGCATGGCTGAGGACCAGATCTGGGCTAAGGTGATGATTTTAGTGGCTGCAGTGCTAACCTTTATCTCTTAACCTCTAATGCCAATTGGCCCAAAGTCCAGCTGTTTGAGGGCTCCTGATATAGCAGGAGTTCCTCTTCCCAGGTAGAAGACAGGTTGGAGGGGAAAGATCTGACTCTCCTAAGATCAATCCCAACCAGCGAGTGATTGGAAGAATGTGAATACCAGGCCCCTTTGCCTCCACTGGGTGGTCATTCCCTATGTTCTCTAGCTGTAGGCACCACTGCAATGAGCTGCTTGATATGGCAGTTTTAATAAACTATACTCCCTATTCCCCTACCACTCTTCTCTGGGATCACCTCCCAGACTTGCTACATGCACTCAAATCCTTGCCTTGGGGTCTGCTTGGGGAGACTAAGACAGTAACTGAACAAAAGAAATGCGCAGTCACCAGCTCACAGATACTCAGTGTGGTACTGTGACAAGGTTTTGTACACATTTGTAACTGGCTACTAATTACCTCTGTCTTACCAGAAGTCTTGCTATATATTTAAGAGGCAGGAGGGCTCTCCTTTCCCTCCTACCTCCACCTGTGGCTCTGATCTCTAGCAGCCAAAACCGAGGGCTGTGCATATTCCCACAGATACAGTTATATTAGCGGCAGTTCAGTGTCTGGGAAGTGGGGGGGGTAAAAATCCAGCACAACTGCAGAAGAACCATTTTAGAACAGGAGTTCCCCTGATGGGAGTCACTTTGCTGTAGGCAGACTTGGCCCTACAGTCGCCTCTCACTGGCCACATTACAGGGGCAAATGATGCTTCAAAGATGGTTGCTGCTATCTGGATTTTAAGTAACCAAGGAAAAAGTTTGTAGAGTTGGGGACCCTCCCAAAAAGCTTCTTGGGAGCTAGATTCTCAAAGGGTCATGTTCATTCTCTAAGTCAGTTTTGTTCCATCCAACCTCACTGTCCAGCCTTTCAAACCATGGGACCCCAGGACGAGCACTTCCTTCTCTTCTGTCTGTGGGCGAGTGAGCATGCCAGTTCTGGCCAAAGTAATTCTTAGAACCTTTTGCCTTTATGTCTGTGGGGGCTGCATTCCTAAAAGAGGAATTCAAAGAAATTCCAGGCATGAGTTAGGAGATAACATTCAGGGCTTAATCTCCCACAGACTCTTCCTAGGTGTGGTGCCCTGATCCCACTAGTCACAAATGGCTCCAAAATTCCTGGTGGATTTAACCCATGATTAAAGGGGTAATGGTTAATGAAGTAAATTAGCTTTCACTTCCTGACATGGATCATTTATGACACTGTTCATGTGACAAAAGTCATCTTATGTGTCAAGATTTTGGAACATGACTGTGAAAGATCTACCTTAGTAGCCAGGCACAGTGGCACATGCCTGTAAGCGGCAGCCTAGGAAGCCACACGGGGACCAGGGATCATGTTTTCGAATCCTGCTCAAGGCAACGTAGTGAGACCTAGTTCCAGAAAAATAGCTGGGCATAGTGGTATGGGCCTGTAATCCCAGATACCTGGGAAGCTGAGGCTGGAGATTGCTTGAGTCTGTGGTACCCCAGGCAACGTGAGCCTGCAGTTCCACAGGCAAAAATAACAAGACCTAGTCTCAAAAAAAAAAAAAAAATCTACCTTAGTAAATTCTTGCATTATAATCAAAGTTGTACATCCAGTATCTTCAAAGCATTTTTATTCAAATACGTTTGTTTATTATCATGGTAGCTGAGTCATACTTTATTTTCATAAGGAATTCGCAGACCACCAGATGTCGCCTGTATTTAGTTTCACAGAAAAATCTCCATCAAAATGCTGAGACTTCTTTAAACTAAGAAATGTCTTTTTCCCCCAGAAGAGATTAATTTGAGCCTTCCCATGGCTGTTCCCTACTTACTCATGTCAGACCGTGTGAAAACATAGTTCTGGTGAGCGGTCAAGGAGATAGATTTATTGACTGTTGTCTGAGAAAATTCAGAGCCTTGGGTTTCTGAAGTTTAATGTGCTTGTAAAAACAATTGTTAATATCACAGTGTTGACATAAACTCAACTATTGTTGACCACGTGCATCTTACTCTGATAGAATAACTCCCCATTCATGCGAGGTCTTTCATCCCTGTTAGTATTTTCTTCAGGTAGAATGTCTTCATCAGTACCTACATGAATATTGTGTTAGATAATGGCTTAGAGCTAACAAACTACATTGATCTTAGTGGGCCCTATGCCTGGAGGAATTAATACCTCTTTCTTAACTTTCTATTTAATTGCTGCCCTAGGAAAAGACAGAAGCTTTAGCCGTCCACTTAGAGCTACAGCTCTTATCCACAGTGCTTGAACAGGTGAGGAAGTTACATTTCACTCATACTGTCATTGGTATCACTCATTCCCATAACTGTATCCTGTGTGTGTATGTGTGTGTGAACTGGCAAAGAATACAGAGTTCTAGTTTTTTTTCCTGGATCTCTGTGACTGCAGCAGATCATCTTCCTCTTTAGGTACCTTAGAAAGATTGTCCAGAATACCAAAACCAATACCAATACCTTCAAGTCTCTGTAAAATGTAGTTGTTACCTGAAAGGTCAAGAAAAACAGATGCTGTCTCTGTCACAGCATTAGGATGGGACAGATACGGTTTGAAGAAAGAAAGGCAGGGCTGCTCTAGAAGAGTGTAAGTAGGATGATCTAGAAAACAAAGCACTGTATCAAAATTCTTACCCCCCCCAAAGTAAGATACCCTGGGGAAACTGAATCAAGAGAAGAAAGAGGGGAGGAGATAACGAAAATACTATGTCTAAAGCTCAGCAGAATGAACAGTATTCTGCTCTTGAAAAACATATCTGGGTAGAGAAAATATAAAAGCAAAAGAATAAAAGAAAGAATTATAAAGCATGTTCTAGTCTCACCTACAGACACAAATGCCAAAACTCTAAATAAAAAGTAGCAAACTACATTTTGCAGTGCAGGTTTGCCTATAGAAAACTACAGCCCCCAAATCCCTAAGGAGAAGCCATAAGCTCTTAATACATGCAAAAAATAAAAATAAAATAACAGTTCAATGCTATTTCATGGTAAGAAGAAAAAGTCACTCCCAATTGGGTATTAAAGGAACACATCTCAACTTAAGGTCATAGATGACAAGCTTATAACCAACATCATATACAGTGGGAAAAAGTTGAAATTTTTCCCTCTAACATCAAGGACAAAACAAGAATTTCCACTCACATTATTCCTGTTCAACACAATTCTAGAAGTTCTAGCCAAACCAATCAGGCAAGAAAAAGAAATAAAGGGCATTCCAATTGGGAAGAAAAAAAGTATGTTTCTGTTCATTTAAAAATGGTATGATTTTATATAAAGGAAATCCTAAAAAATGCACACACCAAAAGGAATCCTTAAAACTAATTAAGAACTTCATTAAGATTGCAGGATCCCAAATCAACATATAGAAATCAGCTGCATTTCTGTATACTAACAATGAAATATCTGAAAAAGAAACAAAATGAATATCTGAAAAAGAAACAAATAAAACATTCACAGTAGTATCAAAAACAATAAAATACTCAAGAACAAATTTAGCCAAGGAGGTGAAAGAGCTATACACTGAAAATTACAAGACTTAAATGAAAATAATTGGAGCCACAAACAGAAAGATATCCTATACTGTGGGTCAGAAAACTTAATGTTAAAATGTCCATACTAACCATGTCCATCTATAGATTTAATCCTTATCAACATTACAATGGCATTTCTCACAGAAATTGACAAAACAATACTAAAATTTGTATGAAACCAGGAAAGCCAAAGAAATCATGAGTGAAAGGAACAAAGCTGAAGGCATTATATGTCCTAATTTTAAATTATACTACCAAACTGTAGTGATCAAAACAGTATGGTCCTGGCATAAACACATAGACCAAAGAAACAAACAGGTGCCTAGAAATAAGCCCTTACTATATAATCAGTGTTTGATAAGGGAGCCAAAAATGCTTATTGGAGAAAGAATATTCTCTTCAGTAAATGTTTTTAGGAGACTGACTATTCACATATGCACCATTGATGCGATTGTAAATTTTACAGCCACTAAGGAAAACAGTATAGGGGGTTCTCAAAAAATTAAATATAGAACTACCATATAGTTCAGCAATATAATCCACCATATATCTGCCTTTCAGTATATATCCAAAGGAGATGCAGTCAGGGTCTTGAAGAGATATCTGCATGCATATTTCTTATGTTATTATTCACAATCACTAAAATATAGAAACAACCGAGTCTATATATGAAAGGATAAAGAATATGTAAGAATAGATGGCTGGATGGATAGATAGCCAATAGAATATTATTCATTCATGAGAAAGAAGAAAATCCTGCAAAGATTACAAACTTCCAGTAATAAGTTCTAGAGATCTAATGCATTGCATGGCATGTTAGTCAACAATACTGTATATACTTTGACAGTAGAACTTAAATGTTCTTACCACATGTGTGTGCATGCACACAGTGTAATTATGTGAGATAATGAAGACGTTAAGTAACATTTAAATGTATCAAGCCTTCACATTTGTACACCTTCATGTGAATCATCTCAATACAGTTAGGGGAGACATGATCATTTTTTGAAAGCATAAATTTAAAAGACAGTATCTGGCAGAATATATTACTTAACTGGGCAAAGTAAAAAGTTCTTAAGTTTCCTTGGACAGTATTTCAACTGTAGTCAACACCATACCTACACAGAACTTGCATCTGGTTTGCATATTCATTTTTTCTTTTCAGCACATGGACACTGAAATACAAGGAAAACACCCATGAATAGATCAGAGTTTGTTCAGACAAGCAATAAAAATGCATACTGTAATAATAAGGACTGGTTTGACTTAAAAATTAGATAATTAAAAGGAAAAATAATTGAAACAAATAAGAATACAGGGGAAATAATCAGTCTCATACACAAAATAGGGGGCAGATATATTGCACATTGGTGCCTTATTAACTCAGAGCAATCAAAATGTGATACCCACTGACCCAGTCATTGTGCTCTCCACCATTTATCCTGAAGAAAAACCAAACAAGCATAGTATTTTTATTGTAGGAGAACACTGGGCACATATTAAATTTCCAACAATAAAGGGCTCTTAGGAAAGTGGAGGGGTTGAGACCCCAAAATAGATAGCATTGGAATAATGACAGATTGGTTAGGATACAAATAAGTGGGTACTTTTGATGTCATGAAATTAAAAAGGTTTTGTTTTATGCTGTTTCCCTCCTCTTAGTTCTCTGAGCTAGAAAGCAAGTTTGTTTCCTGAAAGTCAGGGCATAGTGGAATTAGGATTTCAGGATTCTGGAGAGAGCTTGAAACAACTATTAAAAGAATGGAAGAGAAAACAACGTGGAGAAATGGAAAGATTCCCCAAGCAGCAAGGGAGGCCCAGAGACCATGAATATGAGCAAGTATATAAAGAGCCTATTAAAGGATAAAAACATTGGATGAAGATTTATGCAAAATAAAAAATCTCTGAATTAGAAGATGAGGTTAGTAGTAGCATATCTGTTAGTAAATCCACATCAGCTGTTTCCAGATTGGTGAACATGTGCAGACTTGGGGCAGAGAACACTCCTGGAGGGATTAGGAAGCTATGCACCTTTCCCCTCTTCTATATCTCTGCCACCTGGTGTGGATTAATAGCCTTCATACCCTTTCTGTTTGGTGATCTAGTGAGTAAATTGGTTTCCTAATTTCTGTGTGCTGATCTAGCAAATTAATTGAATCTGATAAGGTAGGTGTTCTGGGGTCCCCCGATTCGTAGCAGTAGGTCACAAGCACAATACTAACCTGGAGCTTGCCAGGTGCATGAAAACTGAGGAGGAAGGAGGTGGCGGAGACCTGTAGCTGGTTGGTCAGAGCCTGGGTTTGCCTAGGGCTTGTGGCCAGCCTCTGAAGGTGGAGGGTGGGCGTGGAGAACTGAGCCCTTCACTGGTGAAATCTGACCCTGTCTCCAGGGAGTTAGCATTGGAATTTAGTTCAGTTCTCTAACACTCAGCCACTGTCTCAGAGTTGCTTGTTGGCAGCACCCACATCATGCTGGAAATTGGCCGGCAAGGCCCATCACCATCAAAGCAGTAAATGAGTTTCCTGGGACTGAGGTAAAGCATCTAAGGCAACATCATGGCAGATGTGAAAAGGGCTGCATGTCAAACAGCTTGACTGTGAGTAAACATAGTGTGTCTGGAAAACTGGTAGGAGACTGGAAAAGAGGTTCTCATGATGAAAAAGATACTGCTATCGAAGACAGTTTAGATGGTTTGGGCTAAATAGATTCAAAGAGTGTGAGAGTGGGGGGAAAAAATCCACACATTCTGCTTCTTTATCCAGCACAGTTCAGGTGCTTCTGGGATTGGAATTAGAACATCCCCCTTCAGGCATTTTTAGTTTAGCCATTAATCTGCTATAAGACAAATTTGCAAATGAACCTCAAGTCAGATTGGGAAAGAAGGGTGGATAGAGTGGAAATTAATTCCATCCATTAATAGGAACAAAAACTGTAAAACTTAACAAGTAAAAACTTAACAAGAAAACTGCAGACCTTCATGAAACCTAGCAGTTTGTCGGTAGGAAAGACAGCGTGAAGATGAATTCTTCCAAAATCTGGGCAGAAGTCTAATGTAATTCAAATCAAAAGCCAAACCAGACTTAAAAAAAAAAAAAAAAAAAAAAAAAAAAAAAAAAAAAAAAAAAAAAAAAAAAAAAAAAAAAAAAAAAAAAAAAAAAAAAAAAAAAAAAAAAAAAAAAAAAAAAAAAAAAAAAAAAAAAAAAAAAAAAAAAAAAAAAAAAAAAAAACCTTTTTAAGCTGATTCAAACAATCATCTGATGCAGCACCAGAACTTCAGTGGTGTCTGAGTGAAGCAGATACACATACTAGATTGAAGCTATGCTCTTGAAATTTTATAGCTTTGTAACTAAATGATCCATCAATAAAATTGGAAAATAGAGTGAAAGAAACAAGAGCAAATTTTTGAATTATCTTATAAAATTAAGAATAGCTTGGAAGTGTTTAGAAAAAAATAAGAGCAATGAAAAGGACCTGCAATTAAGATATTAATTGTTTTAAAGACACAGTAATTAAATTTGTGAAAAACTTATATTAGATGTAAGAAAATAGTTGAGAAGGACAGTCTAGGATTTATTAAAGCTTTACTCACATTTATCTCATGACTGCAACCCACCTTTCACTCCAGTTTGGGAAGAGAATGCCTCTAACTACATGGTACTGGAGTGAAAAAGTATTCCCTTGTTCTGGGGAGTAGGGAAAATGAGTGAGAGGAGACTCCTTAATTTACATTTCAATGAAGAGGTGACTGGATCTCTGGGCAGCAGACCCAGAATCCACATCTGTGACAATGAAAAGCGGCCAACTTCACCTGTGAGGGGGCAGCCTAGCAGGAGACTCTGAACCCCTGTGTTCATGTGCCATTCACCCAACAAGTCCTCTGGATGGGATTGTTCTCAGAGATGCAATACAGAAAGGGTAAGACAGGAAAGTCTCCTGCTCTTGTGAAATTTACTTTCTGTTAGAGACAGCTACGAAACATGTAAAAACATTTAAGGGAAGTTGTCAAATAGTGGTAAGAGCTCTGCAGGTGAGGCAGGAAGGTGACAAGGTGACTTGGCTGCTCTGTGCCTCTTTTCCAAGTCCGCATGGAAGTGGTTTCACTGGACTTCTTCAGAATGGAGCATAGTCCTTGGTGACACCCTGGTGACAGGTGTGATGAAAGTACTTTCATCAGTGTCACCCTCCCCTGACCCTGAAGTGGGCTCCTGCAGGTGACTGCATCAACAGGTCTCACCCAGGGATGGCAAGAAAATGACCTCAAGGAAACCTCACTTAAGACCAGGGGCTTGAATTCTGAAACTAAACTGCAAATAGCACATTTTTAAAAATTCATGTCAGTCATTATCAGTTTAAAGAGAAAATTGTATTTCTTGCATCACTGACCTTGGCCATCAAAACCAAGGTGATTTAAGAACCTAGATGTTCCCCAGAGGTCAGTTCTCAAACCCTCTTCCATTCAAGTGCAATTGTTCCAGTTTATTTCATATGCTAATGTATTAGGTTCCTGCTCCAATTTCCTTCCATAGTTCTGTGCCACCCTCTTTCATCAAGTCACTCTTCAGGGATGTGAGTCTGTTCACGGAGAATGTATTTTGACGAGTTGTAGAGGCATCGCCAACCGCCTTATGTTTCATGAGAACTGAAACATATTTGCATTGAATTTTCTAGCAGATTTCTGTCAGCTATTTAGGAGGACATACGGAGTTTCTTTTCTTACCTTTGAAATGAAAAAAAAATACATGAAATCAGGGCATTTGGACAAATTTCCTTGCTTGCCTGGTACTTGGGATAGAAAAGCCCTCAGTGCTCAGTGAAATCCGGAGCACACTTAGAGCAGGTTTTCTTATGGCCCCCATTCCCTTTCACTCCATTGTTCTCAAAAGTTCCCTCCTAGGTATACTGGTGAGACTCTGAACAGGTGCTTATCGCCTCTAGAACTCAAGGTCACTGCTGGAGCTCAACATCATCATGTGGCTGGTGGTCAGTGAGCCAAATCAAGGCCCTTATTCTGATTGATACCAATTAGTATCAATTAGTAGAATCAATTAGTACAACAACCTGAGCCTTCTCTGTTTTAGGCCTTTCTTGCTTTCTTATCTATTGTTCACTGATTATTTACTCCAATTCTGCTCCTCCTTCCAGTCTTTGGGGTGCCAGGGATGACAGGTGAGTGGCAGGTGGGCAGGCAAGTAGGCTGCTGTAGACCAGATTCTGGGCCATATCCTAGCTCTGCATCTTTTTTATGGAACATTAGTTTCTTCATCGCTTAAGGTGGATTAAAGCATCAACCATGTCAGGATGGGTGAGAATTAAGTGAAATACTGAGCAAGCCTGGCACCTGCCACTGGCTGGGCCCACACTAACTGTACTGGGTTCTTTCTTCTTGTCCCCCCCAAGGGGTCACTCGGGAGAAGTTGGACCCCCAAGGTGCTTTGTGCAGCTGCCAGAGGACTTTCCCCCTCCACTGGTAATTCCTCCTTGAGAGTCACCCTTCTGTTCCAAGAAGTCTTTAGGATCCCCTGTGACTTGGTGTTCCTCTTGTCTCTGAGTGCCCCCCTTAAGAACACTCACTTATCACAGGCCTGAAGGCCTCCACATTTGTGTCCTTTTCTCATTTTTACTAAAATCAGCTCCAAGGGTTGCATCCCTAAACAGATGACTCAGCGGTTATTCCACATAGACGTTTGGCGATCACCCTGTCTCTTGAATTGTGAGGAAGTAGCTTTGAAATATTATTGTTTTTCTTACTTCAAAAATCCTAATAAACCTGTTTCTTTCCTCTGGCATTTAAATCTCTGATGGCACCATTTTCTTCCCCATCACTGGACCAGACCTCAACCCAACTACTATGACTGCACACTTTGCACTCTCTTTCTGAGATGGTCACTCTTCTTCAGTCCCACTGTGGCTGCCCCATCTCACACCCTGTGACCTTTCAAGCTACACTGATAGTTTCCTGCCATTTTCTCTGATTCCCCCTGGCAGAGTTGGCCCCTCTTCTGACATCAGAACCACTCCTCAAAAGCCTGCTGCCTCTCAGGCTGGCAAGTTAAAAACTTGAACTTTGAAACCAGGCCCACCTGGATGCAAATCCCATCTCCTTTGGAGCAAACTGTACCCCCCCCCCCCCAAGCCCCTTCTACTCTCTAAATGCTCTCTAAATTTCTTGCCTACTTCCTGCTGGGTAAAGTGAGCAGAGAACCTCTTGGAGGGCTGAGAGGAGGCTGAAATGAGGCCAGGTGACTCAAGTGCTTATCCAGACCCTGGCAGCCAGAGCGCTCTGTAAGTGACAGATCTTGACACCTACAAGATCCCCCAGTGGCACCTGCTGACAGCCGTCCAGACTCACAGTTCTTTTCTTCCTTTCAATTTTAAAAGAAATTAATTGCATCAGTCTCTAAAAGAATGGTAGTTACTAGGCTCCATGCCTGCTGTGCCTGATGGACAGGGAAGTCCTTTGCAAGATGCCCTGGGGGATAGCCCCTCACCACTGCCCCTCCCTGCTTCATTGATTGACCCATGGGCCTCAACACCCGTTGCTTGCCTCTGTAGCTTATAAAAAGCCAAGTGTCTGTGTCCCTTCTGCTTTGACCTCTTTTTAAGTCTTTTTGCTCTTATTATAGGCATCGGAACAGTATCCAAGTGGAACTAGGAAAATTCCTCTTGCGCCCCACATACCATTTAATCCTCAAAGCTCCCTCCCAATGTTGTATTAGCTTACACCATATCAAAATGTATAGTGCATCAAGTCACATAAATAGATTCTCCAGGCTTCTGTTGCAGCCCCGGTTCATCACGCACAGCCAGACGCTGAATCTGTTTTGGCCCAGCTGAGACAGGCAGACACACACACATTCACAGGACCAAGGGGAGAGAGCTGGGTTGGAATCAGCCTTCACGGTTCCAAAGTGTTCTCTTTCTGTTAAGCCAGGCATAATGAACTCCTGCTGCTCACATGCTCACAGGCTTAAGATATTCTGTAAAGAGCATTCCTGTTTACTCCAGCTCCAAATGGGTTTGCACTTCTTTGTCCAGTACAAAGCTTTGAAATAAGTGATGATGCTGGAAAAATCTCAGGAGAATTTGCAAAGATGGCTACACGGCAGGTATATTTAGGATTTAGGTTAAAAATATTTTCTTCTTTAAAATTCTATAGACTCCAAATCTTTCCCCTGCCAACACATCGCATTCTTTGGAAAACAGTTTATGAGGAAGAGCAAACGGAGGAAGAATTTGTTTCTAGCAACATGTCTTACAGGAAGAGAAAGCTCTTGGGGACAGGATGGAGAGATTGCCAAGGCTGCAGTTTGTGGGTAGTGAGATAAAGTGTTAGTGAAATCTTGCTCTGCCTTGCAGTCACTAGAGAGATGCAGCTGGCATTTAGGATCTGTCTCCTTCTTTCAACGGTCCATTGAAATGGCTCCTGTGACAGAGCCCCAATCTCAGTGTGGCACTTGACCTTCCTAAAGGCCTTCATCAGTCCTCCCATTGGTCAGAGTTGGGCAGGAAGCTTACGCCTGTGTTCAGGATGATACTTGCTCACTGTGTCACTCATGAGTGATGGGAACAGACCACACCACAGTGCACACTGCTATTTCCAGCCTCCCTGGTTGTGAGATTGACAGGCAACCTACGTTCTCTGTGGGGACCATGCCACAGACTGAACCCTAGAAGTGGACACTCAGGCAATCAACAGTGCCAACCATGGTTAGGAGATGGAGCATGCACAGTCCCTGGTGGATTGGCATATGATGACACGCTCTACCTAACCATTGGGGCACACACGAGGCATTTCAAAGGGAATCATGGTGGATCTGGTGTGTAATAATTTACTGTTTAATTTGTACTTTTTTGATCCCTAAGAAATTGAGTTTGCTACTATGTGGGCTCACTGGCCAATTCATTCCTTCATCTGTGGGTCCCTTGACCACCAATGTCAGATCTTTTCCACTTTCACCTTCCTCTTGTTCAGTTCTCTGGAAGTGTCACATTTGATCCATATTAGGTTCCTGTCTGGAGTGGTGCCAGCTGCTGTGATAGTGCACTCTCTCGGGCTCTCTCATCACACTTCGTGCCATTCAGCTCTGCTCTCAGGTACTGCATGCAGTAGGAGCTAAAGAATCCTTTAGCTTTTCATTTCCCACACAGGGGAGCCACCATCCCTAAGTCCCTTCCCTCTCCCCTCCCCAGCTTTTTATCTAAACAAAACCCTGCCTGGTGCTAAATATAGCTTTATTCAACCTAACTGTATAATTTCTACTTTCAAATCTGGTCTGGGCAGCGAACAGGATGTTTACGTAGCCAGTTAGTGTCAGTCTTATAGGTGTCCTCCTGCCTAGAGCTAATTAAATGCCAGTTATCTTAACTTCCAGAAGGTTCGCTGTCCATTCCTACCCCCACCTCCAAGCAAACAGCCCATTCCCATGTGATGGACAGGAAGCTCTGGGTTCCCCATTGGTGGGGTTAGTTCCCTCCATATGCTTGTGGAATCCAGTTTGTGTTTCCCAGTGAAGAACAAAACTGGGATACCAGCCAATCAGAACCTGTTGAGTCTTCTGTGATGTTTTTCCAGTCATTTCTCCAGTCTGCAGTGGCCCAGGTCTTCAACCGGACCACATCTTTTCCAGGTGAAACTGTAGTGCTCTGCACATAACAACTGCCGGGACTCCTCTCTCTGCCCTAATGGCAAACACAAGTGCCTTCAGGAGTCAGGAGGAGGGTCCACATGTCATGTGGCTTGGGCAGGCAGGGCTACATTAGCTACTGGAAACTTAATCCCAACACCTGTACCTGATGGCACACCTTAGTCCCTCAAAGTACGTAGAATACATGGCAAGAACTGTAGAGAGCTGGGTAATGCACACCCCACAGAAGGTAACTTTATCACAAATGCTTGCCTCTGGCCCTATATTTGGTTTCCAGCCTGAACGCCTATGATTGAAGCAATGAGGCTATTTGTGGACAGAATGGAACTGACCACCATGCAACATTAACCACCAGTGTGTTGACCTGATGTTCTGTATCCAGTTGGAGTCAGGCTACAGACAACTCTTTCTGTTTAAGCTCCTCTAAAGTCCTTCCTGTTAATAACCTTGGCCTTCCATGACCCTGACCTAAATAGGGATTTGTATAAATTTGCACTCTCTCCCTCCCACTATGCCCTGTGTACCTTATTTATTACTTGGTCATGTCTTTCTTTTCAAAAGACATGCAGAGGCATCAAATAAGGCACAAACGCTAAATACGTGTTTTATTTACTCTAGGAAGGGTAACAAATCTGCTTTCATCCATGCAACATTGCCTTTTTCCAAAATGGAATGAAACAAATAGTGGCAGCTGCTTCATGCTAAAGTAATTTTGAGTCTAATTCATGTCCAGAACCTGCCACATGGAGTGATGGGTCCTAGAGAGTGGGGGGGCAGCCTCTGTGAGTTTGTCTTAAGGTCAGCAGTTGGTGCTGGCTATTCCCTTGTCCACAACTCTCATTCTGCTGGGTCTTTGCCACCCCATGCCCATCCTATTCTCCTGACAACACAGACCTCTCTTTTTGTTTTATTTTGTTTTGTTTTAGTTTTCTGAACCAAAAAGACCATGGGTCAGGCGAGCAGCTGTGTGGAATAGATGGGCTGGGCAGCAGTCCTCTGAACATATGTACCCTGGCCCTCTGCTGGGCAGGCGGCTCCATGGCCATGTGCCTGAGTGGGAACCAAAGCCAGCTCTGGATTGGGGATTCAGTGACATGCTTATCACTAAGACAACTGGATTCTCTAGTGAAGTGGGCGGGCTGGTAAAAGAAATACCCTTGTGAGACAAAACCTTCACTAGGAGGAACAAACTTTGTAATGCCAAGCCCTGGCTGTCTCCAGTGTTTTAAGCAGGATAGACGAGTTAGCTAGATATTTAAAAGGTACCAACGTCACTAAAATTGCAGGTTTCTTGGAAGCATTTTACTGGACAAAAACAAAATACAAAAACCCATGCCCCAGGGCCATATCTGGCTTCCAGTTTACAAACCCAGTGATGGGTAAAGCAGAATGGCTCAGAGATGGGAAGCAATCACCTGTCCCCGAGCTGCACTGACCACAGATGGCCACTCATTTCAATACCTTCAGAGAAGCTCCCAGGAGCAGATCTTTGTGGTCATAGTGTCTTTCCTCCACTGATGGCCAGGTCTAGGTAGATTGTAGTTTTTACTCTAAGTGTGAAAGCTAGAAGCAATTTCTGTTAGAAATAGATTTAGCCACAAATAACAGAAAGTCTGACCATGGGATCTTCAGTAGACAGGAAACTTTTTCTCATGTAACAAGATGTGCAGAGTACAGTGAGTCACAAGCTTCAGTAGATCCAGTGCTTCTGGGCCCAAGTCCATCTTTTCTTTCTGATCCACCTTATTCAAAACATTTTGATGTTCATCTGCACTTTTGTTGGCAAGAGTCATTGTTGCCAATCTATGATCAGACAGGGGGTAAGGAGGGAAGTAGAGGAGAGTAGCAGCTACATCTATTAACGGATTAGGAAAACAAAAGTTTTTCTAGAAATCCCCTCAGTAAATTTTCCCTCCTGCTCACAGATCAGAACTATGTCATGTGACTGACTCTAGCTGCAAGGGAGGTTGATAAATGGAATCTATTTCTCATCTGCCCCTTTGGTAGAAGGAAGCAAGGGAAATAGGCTTGAAGATAGCTGTGTGTGAGCTAATACATAATAGCTACTGAGATGCTGCAGAGAAATTGTTCTCTAACATTTTCATTGTACAGATGACAAAACTGATTTCCAGAAATGGAAAGTAATTTGGCCATCATTGGTAGATGAAGTGAGAGCCAGATTTAGAGCCCAGGTTTGCTTCATTCAGAAAGCTCCCCACCACATCATGGGTATGGTCTGATAGAGTCTATGATCAAAGCTCTGTTGAAAAAGTAGAGTAGCATCCAGAGAAGGTGGTGCAGTTATCAGCAGTGAATAGAGGATTTAGCATCAGCTTGACCTCTCCTACCTCCCTTCCCAAGAATCTGATCATTCATTTTGAGTCAGAGAAGCTGGGTCCAATCAAACCAGGCCTCCATTAAGGTCTGTTGAGCTCCCTCCCATATGTAGATTTTGTAATTTCTCATCCCTTAGCACACCGATGTTTGTTCTGTGTGTTAAAATGGAATACATCTCCTGATAACAGCAAGCAGGATAATGTAGTTTCCATGTTGTTGTTAATGTGCTGTTCTTGTCTTCTGTCCCCTTCTGTCATTGAACCAAACAGAAGTATTCTGCTGTTTCTCTCTGCAACATCTCCACAGAAGTCCTGAAAGTCATCAATGCCACTGAGGAGTTGATAGCTGAGTCTGCGGGTCCCTGGGAGTGCCCACCTGTCCCTCCTGACAGAGAGAAGGGAACATTTCCTCAGGGAACAGACCAAGTGAGACTGGATGAGCAGCTGACTTCCCTGGAAGAAAATGTAAGACAGTGCTGGTGTGTGTGTGTGTGTGTGTGTGTGTGTGTGTGTGTAGGGCAGACGTGCAAAGAACCAGCTAGTGAGGTTGTGACATATCCTAAAGAGTACAAGGTCACACACACATGCTCCTTCATGACCATGTCATGTATATTCTCAGGAGGGGTCTTGGCTTAGTTTCCCCAGAAGTGGATCCTAAAGTGAGGATTTGTACATGAGTGATTCACTAGGGAAATGCACTAATATGTTATGATCTTAGACAATGCAAATGTATGATCTTAGTAACTTCAACCTGACCTTCCAAGGAGCTCTGACTTATAAATTACAATTGAGTGTTGTTCTAACCTCAGGCACAACAATTAACCCTGCATTCTCTCTGCAAACAGGCAGAGCTGCCCACAGTTGGCCAAAGGCATCTTCTCTAAAGATTTGAGCTGTTGGGACAAAAGCACATGAAGCTTAAGGAGCAGGAGGGGGACGCTGCAGAAACTCTGAATGGGATCTGTAGGGGCCCAGGTGGAACTTTTTTGGCACCACTGCAGGGAATGAGCAAAGCTGCCAACAGAACTTATTTACCATAACTGATTTACCTGTTTCACGTGTGTGTCTCCTGGTGATGGATTTTTCTCTTTTTGACTTGTAAGGAAAGAAGGAATGTAATACTTTTGCATTCTACTTCTGTTATATAGAAATATCCAGTCATTGTTGAGTGAAATAGTTAATCATTCTATTTCTATTCTATAGGAATATCCAGTGTTTGTTAAGTGAAATTGTCAATCACTGTTGATTAGTTTAATAAAGATCCCATGAGAATTGCAGTCCAGGGAGATATGAGAGATTTGGACATCAATGATGGGCTCATTGTCACTTTGTCGGTTGACATAGTCCTGCCTGCAAAACTGGTAGCAAATCAAGTTAAGTAATTATCTTTCTAGACCCAGCAGAATCAACCCTGGTTTGGTGGTACTCCAAGAAATGCTGTTCTCAGAAATCAGGAACTGTTATTAGAGGTAGTTGTTTGTTTTTTTTTTTTTTTAGCTAAAACTTGAAATAATCAAAATGATTCCAGGTTTTAAAAAAAGCCAGTATTTGTTTCACTTGAAAAAGTTGAAGACCCTCTTCTTTTGAACACTGTTGAGAGTATGTCTGTCTAGCCACCTACCTTGCTTAGTTGTCCTTTTGATTCACTCATCCATCTCAACACCATGAACATTTTGGGTTGGGGGCAGGGAGCCTCCTGTATTGTAGAACATTTAACAACACCCCTGGTAGAGCTCTACACACTGGATGCCAGTAGCAACACCTGCCAGTGGTTGCTGGGAGTGGAGTCCCAAAAGTTCTCCAGACATTGTCACATGTCAGAGGAGAAATGGTGGTGAACCAGGGGTCCCATCTCCCCAAGGGTGGGAAGCAGAAATATAAATGCCTGTGGACTGGGTCTGCTGTCTCTCAGGTCTATAGCATGAGTCCTTTGCCCAGAGCCTGGCAGAAGAAGTGCCCAGTGACCATGTCTCTGCTATGTAATTGCATCAGATGAATGAAATTCCTTTTAAAAGAAATGTTCTGATGTGCAGGTCTCTTTAAATATGTCTATTAAACAAATTATTCCATTTCAATCATCCCTAAAATAGTCATCCTGGACATATAGAACTGAAACAGTTTAGAACTATGGTTCAAGCCGGGCACGGTGGCTCGTGCCTGTAAGCTTCAGCCTAAGAAGCGGCAGGGGCTAGGGATCGCGGTTTGAGTCCCGCCTGGGGCCCGTAGCGAGACGTAGTTCCAAAAAAATAGCTGGGCGTGGTGGTGCGCGCCTGTAATCCCAGCTACCTGGGAAGCTGAGGCTGGGGATTGCTTGAGTCTGTGGTCCCTCGGGCAGCGTGAGCCTGTGGTTCCATGAACAAAAATAGCGAGATCTAGTCTCAAAAAAAAAAAAAAAAAGATAGAACTATGGTTCACCAGGAGAGGGATGTGGCTTTCCCCCCCACCTTTCTTTCACAAAGCATAGTATCAAAAAGATTTACAATGCATTAAATAATCCAAATTTAAATGATAACAGCCAATTCCCATGACACACATAAAGCAAAGGTAGTGCCCCACCACTCCCACAAAGGATGTGTTGAAAATGCAGTGGTCTAGTTGGCATTTTCATTCTGTAAGATCCTTCTGTTATGCGTTAAGTTTCTTTTCTTGGACTCATTAACAATTTCATTTCAAAACACATCCACTTAGCCATTGATTCAAGAAGTCAGAAACCCAGCAGGAATGTTCAAAAAAGGTACCACTTTCATCCATACCTCTGAGGGGGCCTCTCCTGTTCCCAGAGGATTACCTGCCTTCCTCCTCCTTCCCTTCCTTAACCAGCTATTCAGATTTCCCCTCAAAAGAACCCACTCCTCTGTTCCTTTGAATTCTGCGGTCTTTGAGTCAGAGAAAGGATGGTTTTTCTTCACCCTTCGTTCACCCCATCACAACGCCACAGGCTGGTTGCTTTGCTGTGTGGTTTCCAGCATAGAATTCAGTTGAGCAGCAGGAAGGGCTGGTTCTTCAACTGGGTTTTTTGCAGCTGGTACAACTGAGCCACAACTTCTGTCTGCCTGTGTTGTGCAGTGTGCTCCTTTATTCCTCAGCTGCCTCTCGCCTCTGTGCTCTGCAGCCCAGAGTCTGTCAGAAATAAAAATGGCGGCGCTTAGAACATTGGCCTGTGCTCAGAACATTGGCTATGGCAGGCCCAGACTCTGAGATAAAAGCGGACATTTGCTTGAGAATGTTCTTTAAAAATACTTCTCCTTCCAAGGGGGGGAAGGGTTCACCGGCCTAGAGCACCAGACTGTGAGTGGTTGAACCGTGGGTGCTGTGTGGTGGCGTCTATCTAGGGAGGTGTGACTGAACCTGTTCCCCTAAGTCATATACAGTGTTGTAAGCCAATGTTACCTCAAGGAAGAAAGAAAATATTCCCATAGGTTTCAGAGCTACATAAGATAAAACAGAAAGATAATAGTCAAATATCCTGTTTTCATAGACTGCATTGTGAATCTACTTATAGGGAAGAACATGGGGGTTTTAGCATCCCCTTGTCTCTCAGCTATGACATGTCTCACTGCTGCCTGGTTTCAGTGCTATAAAATCAGTACCTAAACCCCGCAACACAGGAAAGACTCGATGCCCCCCCCACCCTCACACACAGTGGGGACTTCGATCTTTGGATGGAATGCCTTGGTCTCTCTATATTTGAAGCTCTTGCAGAGAGCTGTGAGGCTCAGAGTGCTGTTGTGCCTGCTGGGATATGATTAGGGCCAGATCAGCCTGGTCTCCGGAAGAGCCAGCTAACTGAAGCATGGGTAAGGTTAAGGGATGCTGTGGCTCCCAGTGGAGGAGTGGTCAGTGCCGTAGGTGGTGTAGCCCAGTGAGAACTGGGACTTGAAAGAGTCCCCCCTAGTGGGAGCAATCACCACACTCCCTCTACAAGGGAATAGAACCTGTTGTTTCTGCCTTTGCTCTCCTGGTGGTGTCTCTCCTTGGTCAAACCCATAGTTGCCTTCAAGAGAGTCTTGCTGGTGAAGTTCCTACAGTCCGACTTCATAGAGAACAGAGCAGGGCAGAGAAGGATGGAAAATGAATGAGTCAACAGAGAATTAGCATGACCACACTCAGACCTGTGGCGTGAATACTAGAGCCTTGTGGATTTATGCAGGGCTGTGAGTGGAAGGGATGAGTCAGCTCCCTCACCCTCCTCCTACCTGAAGAGTCTCCTCATTCTTGCCTTTGCTAAAAGATAGAGGAAGACTGCAATACCCCATAATTCCCAGTCAGTCATAGAGGTAGTGGAGGGCCAGCTCCAAATGCTCTTTTGGCTTTGCCATGTAACTCAGCAACATGAAATGTGTTGCCAAGGATACAACCAGTAGTATCAGAACCAGTGGAACTACAGGTAGCCAATCCCTGCCATAGACCCAGCACTTGGCAGGGGGCGTGGTCCTCACCTAGACAACCCACTGCCAGGAGACATGGTGGTACTAGAACTTGTGCAGGTGGTCATGGTCACTCAGCGATTCCCTGCCTTCCGAGAGTAAGAAAAGAAAACTGGCACGCTCCAACTGAGAGTGAATTTCATGGAGGTTAAGTCCCATAGACATTCTGAGATAGAATAGGTTTAAAATATCTCTATCTAGTTTTTCTAGGAAAATTGAGTTACATATTAGTATGTTAAAGACTGAGAAATCCTGCAGTAAAGAGTCTGTTTAGTGCTCTTTAGTCTAAAAAGGTCTACACAGTCTTTCTTTATTGAAACCAAATAATTGTGCCTTGAACCAGTTTGAGAGTCTCACTGAACCAGAAACCAGTTACTGGGATCATAGGCATGACTGATTTGAGTTTGGAGAGGACATAGGTTACTCAGATCTGGTAACCATAACTCTTGCTAAAAGTGCATCATAATTAAAGTGAGCAGTTCTGGGTGAACATTTTTCAAGTGGGATATTTGGAATACTAGAAGGACTTTTCATTAGTTACTCTAATGATTTTTTAGGGTAATTAAGAATAATTCTCATTATATAGCATGTTCACTGTTTCAACCTAACAGCAGAGCCAATGTCATACTCATCTACAACTACAATCACTCTGGTCTTTATGTCCAGGTTTGAAATGTTGAAACAATGTCTGGACATTCCAACTGAGATTAAATATCATGGCCCCATCAGGGAAGATGGTCCTGGCTCCAATGAATTGGCTCAAATCCCAGCTCCACCGCTCCCCTGCAGTAAGGCCTGAAGAAGTTCCCCAACTTCTAAGACATAATGTTCTCATCTTGGACATGGTGATTACATATGCCTAATTTGAGGGTTGCCTGCACATTAAATGAGACGTGTCACGTAAGACCCTTGGCTCCATGCCTGACCCAACCAAGAGTGTTGTCATTATCATCACCGTCACCCCAGGCCTGTAGGCGCCAGCACCTTGGCTGTAAGTTCCTGTTCAGTCAGTGTCAGTGCCAAACCCCTGAAGCTGCCCTTCCCCCTGGAGGCAGTGAAGCAGGCTTTTAGGGAACAAAAAGTAAAAGATGAACATGCTGACCTTGCTGAGGACTTGGAACTAGTTCACATTGCTTTGTTAGCAAAGGAAACAAAGAACATGAGAAGGTGACCACGTGGAAAGCAAAACAGAAAGTAATTAAGTTAATACAGCAGGTGGCAACCTTGGCTTTCTGTGTTTCTGGAAAAATTGAGGTTGCAGGACCCATGTTAAGTCAAGTGATGTGTTACTGCCATCACACTCAAATGATTTATCTTATTTAAATATTTCCAAACTATGTTTCATTGTGCAAAACTCCAAGTTGATATTTTAAATTATCTTATCAAAATAAACTTACCTTGTTTTGGTAGAGGTAGTGAAAGAGTGATCAGACTCATAACTGCCCTGAATCTTCTGGGCTCTCTTTCTCTCTCTCTCTCTCTGTCTCTCTCTCTGTGTGTGTCTCTCTCTCCCTCTCTCTTCTCTTTCTCTTCCCTTTTCTCTTTCTCACCTTTATTTGTCTGAATAGAAGTTTTTCAAGCTCAAAAATTTTAATAGTCATTTTAATGGTGTCTTTACTCTAGTAGAAATCATCATTTCTCTCCTATGATGAACAATAAAGAAGTGTTTCTTGTTATGAAGACAAAGAATAAATGGTTATATTAAACTAAGGATCTCTCAGAAACAGATGTTCTCTATCATGGCATGTATATGATAAAGAAATGTAAAACTAAGGGTTAAGTGAAATATGGCAGCTGCCAGCAGACATATGATCCCTGGCCCTGTACATAACTCACAAATCATTTAACACACCATCCACTGCATCAGTCTCTGCTGGCAGCCTCCATAGCCAACTAATTGTGCCTGGTGATGCACAGATTTGCTTCCACCAAACTTGCACCTGCCTTTGCTCTACTTTGAAATGTTTTCTGAAATTGTCAATTTAAATGCAGATGCATGGATCATGCCAAGGAATTGACAGAGCAGGAGTGTCTTGAAGTTCTTTCCCATCCTCACCAACACTCAACATAGCTCAGTGCAAAAGACATGTGTGCTTTATGTGCACAGACTCTTGGCTAGCCTAGTACTGGTGTGTTTTTAACTCTTCAGTGGACCTGTTCAAGACTGACCATGCATTTCGTTCACGCCAACTCTGATTTTTGTTCATATGCTGGCATTACTTGTTCAGAGCTTCATATACATTGATTAAAACCTCATAGATCTCTCCTTGAATAATTGCCTTTTAGATACATCTCATTTCCTGTGTTGACAGTTGTTTTATCACATCATTTATTAGATACAAGATGAATTTATTGTGTTCATCCTGATCAGCAACTGTCAGTCTGAGTTATTCTAATGTTTTTACTTTGTCCACTTTTTTAGAAACCACAGTATAAATTCATGTCAAAATATTTCCCTTTAATTTTTCCTTTCTCTGACTTTCTATTTAATTTTTAACAGCACTCAAAATCCATGTTAATTGACAGACAAATTCGATTTGGTGTACTTTTCTTAACATCACACCATTTTCTGAGAAGTATGATATATGTGACCCATAAATAACATGCATTCAAAATTTGCCAGTTCACTTTATGGATGCTTCCCAATTAAAGGAATTGACCCTCCATATCCATGGGTCGTGCATTCACAAGTCCAATGAATCTGGACTATAAAAGTCATAAGCACCCTCGGACTTTGGTTTTGAAAACAGAATCCTGAAACCAATCCCCTGCACAGACCAAGGGATATCTGTATTTTCGTACTATGATTTCAAGTTCATACGAATTCCCATAACCTGATTCAAGCAAACTGAAGGTAATTGGTCAGTGAGAATGCACTTCAAATTATAATTGTTTTTAAAGTGATTTCCCTTCCATGTTTTCTGAATTTTACTCAATTACTGAATACCAACCAAAAGTTTTCATTGGAAAAAACCACGTCGTGACTTTTTCCTTCGTATTTCTCCTGTCTTGATATTATGGTTGTTACAATCACTAGGAAAAAATTGCAATTTATGTATCTTGTATTATTTTCAAAGCTTTCAAAGTGACTTTTTCTTGCAGGAATGATGTGGGGAGTTGTGGTTGATAGTGAGGGATGGTAAGACCCCATGTTCCATTTCAGTGAGAAGAATGTTTATATATGGGGGAGGGGTCTCTATTTTTCTCCTAATGTTGAGCCCACTTCTTTCTCACCCCTAATTACTAGGGCTCCCTGAGAGGGCCCCCCAGTCCTGTGTCAGCAGACCCAAGCTCAAAGCTCTGCCTCCTCTATAGGTGTACCTGGCAGCAGGCACCGTCTATGGACTCGAAGGCCATCTGAGCGAACTGGAAAATGCCGCCCGCTGCATCCACAGTGGCACTGATGAGACCCATCTAGCGGATCTGGAGGATCAGGTAGCCACGGCTGCAGCCCAGGTCCATCACGCTGAACTCCAGGTAGAAAGTCCCCTCTTTGCCCAGATGGGGGAAAAGGAAAGGGCCCCGTCTTCCACATGAAATGCTTCCAGGAAGCATTTCAAATCTTTATGGCTTCTGTAACAGCACCTTGTAATCGCCAGCACCTTACATGTGCAGATGATCACCGATTTATGAAGATTTGACTTAAGATTTTTCCATTTTATGATGGTGCAAAAGGGATCCATGTTCACTAGGACCTACACTTTGAGTTTCAAACTTTGATCTTTTCCTAGGCTAGCAATACACACCACAATACTTTCTTGTAGACGATGCTGGGTGGCAGCCACTCCCAGTCAGCCAGATGACCAGGAAGGCAAACAACCTATGCTCTGCAGACTGTCTCACTTTCAATACTGTATTTGTAAATTACAGGAGATTTTCAGCACTTTATTATAAAGTAGGTACTGTATAAAATAGACTTATTATAAAATAAGCCTTACTAGAAAATAGGCTTTCCATAAATGCCACCTGACATTTAATCAATTTGCAGTGAGAGGTATATAAAATAGAAACATACCTTGTTTTCTAGGGGTAAATTTTGCAACAAATACCATTCCAAGGTTAAGAAAGGAAGAATATTATTTATGGTGCTTAGCAAAGTTTTATTAGGAAAATTAGTCATTTTTGCTTCTGATTTTTTTAAACTTAATATATCAGAGCCATGTTTTATGGTCAAAATTACAAGGGTAATCCAAAATCTCCATTTTCCACATGCTAGAATGATTCTATAAATTTATTATTCATTTTTTAATATTGTGGCAATGTTACCAATAATACTTAATATCCAGTGCACCCAAGAGGTGGCTGCTGTTATCCCCTGTTTATAGTCAGGAAACTGAGACTCAGAAAGTTTAAATCATTTGTCTAAAGGTCTAGTCTCCACAGTTAGATAGTGTTGAAGCCAGGATTTTAGCCTAAGGTTTTCTCACCTCACAACCCATATTCTTCACCAGTCTGTGCTGAGTGGTTTCCTGAGAAATGTGTTGACCTCACCATCAGGCATATCCACTTATAAAAGCTGCCTGAATTTGTATGAAAGGTGGTCGACCCTGCCTTCAGTTCTGTGGATCTCCACAGTGCTATGGATCTTAGCACAGAGTCTCCCAAACACCAGATGCTTCCTGACTATGAAGCCAGGACTCCCTGCTGTCTGCTCTACCCCAAGCTGAGTCTCACGAAAGATGTCATGAGGGCTCCAGGAGGCTCTGTCACCCTGAGCAGAGAAGAGGTGTTAAAGTGTGTAGTTAGATTATTTCAGTCTAGAGGTGCTTTCAAGTTGGGGTTGAATGGGGTTGTCCAGTGCTGACAGAGACTGCAGGGTGATCTGCACGTTGCTGTCTGTCCATGGTGCTGCCATGCAAGACCATCTCTGTGAGAACTCCTTAACTGTTAGAATTAGGAAAAACTATTCTTCTTAGTCCTTGGTCTTGATCTGGTGGACAAAGATTCCTTCACTAATCTGTCTATTGTACATTCAGGGAAACCCAGAACTGAACTGGTCATCCCCTTTTAGCAAGTGTAGGGTCATTGTGCATGCAGTCTCAGGAATGGGAGGGAAGATGGATGGATGGATGGATGGATGGATGGATGGATGGATGGATGGATGGATGGATGGATGGATGGATGGATGGAGGGAGGGAGGAAGGAAAGGAGGAAGGGAGGGAGGGAGGGAGGGATGGGGGGATGTGACAGATAATGAATGGATTGGATGGATGGATGGATGGATGGATGGATGGATGGATGGATGGATGGATGGATGGATGGATGGATGGATGTGAGAGAAAGAGACTAAAAAATATGTGCAAAATCAACCCTCAGCACTCTGCTTTCTTCTTTCTGTGTCCTTTATCTTAGAAACTAAAGCTTGAAAAATTAACCCTTATTTATTCCAGAGCTTTTCAGTCAGCTAATGAGGTCAGCACCTTTTTTCCCCATGAACTTCTCCCAAGATCCTCTAAGCAAGACCCTCCATCAAAATGGTTTCTAGAAAGGAATGTGGGCATCTAATTCACACCAGTTGCAAACAACTGATAAAAGTTTAACTGGCAGCCTTCCTCTGAGACTCGTGCCACTTATTGGTCTATAAATCAAAGGAATGCAATTCTTGGTGAAATCTGAGGAGTCAAAATGAGAAAACATAGGGAGCCAGAGAAGGGGAGGAGCTGCATAATGGTTCCTTCTAGGACCTGAGAGCTGGATAACTTCATTTACCTTCTTTCTCCAACTGTCATAGCCTTGACCTTCACCTACCTCTTCCTTCTTTTCTGACCCAGACTGCCATCCCCCCACCCAGAATAAAAGAGGCACCTCTCATTCTTTCTGACTTCCTAGCCCTTCCTACTGTATTCCTATAGCTCCTATTCCAGTAGGCTTTCCCCAAAGAAGCAAATGACAGCAGAAGTACAATTTGCCATGAGCAGCGCAAAAGAGCAGAGGGGTAAGGAGGACATGTGAATGGAGTACGCTTGCTGGGTGACGCCCCGCAACACTCAGGCTGTGCCATCAGGATGTTGTGGTCCGGCTTCTTTCCCAGCCCTGCTAGCCTTCTTCTGCCCCCTCTGCTGTCCTCCACGTCAGGTTTTGGCAAGTCCTCTGTGACTGTGGCCACATGACAGAAGCATGAGCCTTGGCATTAAGTCCCGACTCTGCTCCAGACCAGCTGCAAGATGTAAGGTACCCCTTTTATACCTCGGTTCCTGTGTCTGTAAAATCAAGAGTATGGTATCTCTGCCATAAAATGAATTAATTCAGGAGTGGAGCACAAGGGAGCTTTCTTATTTAAGAGACTTAGCATATTCTTTCCCATGGCACCCAGAGCCAGTCAGCTGCTTCAAGATGAAACTGAACATCTCTTTCCCAGCCGCCGGCTGCCAGAAACTCATGGAAGTGGATAACGAATGCAAAATTCATACCTTCTAGAAGAAACCTGTGGCCACATCTGCTGCTGCTGCTGCTGTGGTGAACAACAGAAAAGCTGTAATGTCCCGGTCAGGCATGGAAGCAACAAACAAGATCTCCCATGAAGCAGGTGTTGGACCCTGGGTGGGTTTGCCTGCTGCTGAGTCAGGCATTCTCGGGGGGTGCTGGTGATAGGAAAGGCAGCTCTATTGGGGTTGCACTTCAGATGCCAAGCGGAGTGTTCTCAACTTGGTCATTGTGCACAAAAGGGGAGAAGGCTGTTCCCAGACTCCCTGATGTTAACATACCTCGAAACTGGGACCCAGAAGAGCTGGAAGCATCCAAAAACTTAAGTCTCTAAAGAAGATGCTCTGTCGATATGTTGTGAGAAAGACCCTTAGACAAAGAAGGTGAGAGAACCAAGCACCTGAGGTCCTCTAGCTTGTGACTCTGCACACTCCGCAGAAGTCGGAGTATTGCTCTGAAGAAACAGCCTCCTGAGGAAAACAAGGAAGCCATGGCTGGACTTCTAGCCAGGAGGGTGAAGGCGGCCGAAGCAGAGCACAAGAAACAGAGTCCCCAGCGATGGAGGCTGTCTGCTCTGAGAGTGTCCAGCTGAGTCTGTGTCCAGTCAAATATGAGATTTTTCTAGGAGGGGAAGGGGAAAAAATGAGATTTTCTAAAAGTAACAAGACCAGATCAAATATCAATAAAAAAGTAAACATAGGAAAAACAAACAAAAGGCCAGGAGGAAAAGTCAAAACAAGCTAAAAAACAAACTGAAGTTCACAACTTGTGACCGGGGCCGGGGGGGGGGGGGGGGGGGGGGGGGGGGGGGGGGGGGGGGGGGAGGTGCTGTGAGGGAGGGAATGATCAGGGAGGAGAGAGCCCTGGGAATTACAAAGATGTGAAAAAAATTTATAATGAAGCATTTAATTAATAAAAAATAAGCAAGTAAAACATGATAAGTTGAATCAGTAAAATAGATAAGATGGTGCCCGCACCTGGTAATGGACTTTTTCAGAACAGCCATATGTCTTTATCCAGCGACCAGGGGGCCGGCTGCTGCCCAGTCACTGCCAGGGCTTAAGTGTGCTGTGTCTGCCCAAAGACTTGCTTGGGAGGAAATCCGAGCTCCTGCTGTTGGAATGAGGAGATGTGCCAGAGAACAGGGCGCAGGCTGTCTGGCCACTCTTAAGAAGAGAAAATGGACTTGAACCAGAGGCTGCAGGGCCTCCCACTTAAGAGCTGGTGCTATGACTTGGGATTCATGGAGTCTTAGAAGCAGGAAACAGAACCTATAAATGATGCTTGACTCTCAAAACTCACCTCAAGGGCTGCCTCCTGTGAAACTCTCCAGCTCACCCGCTGCCCCCTGGCTCTGGGTCAGGGTTCCAATAGAGCCCTGGCCTCCTTTGATCCCCAGTCCACCCCACCAGGTGTTGACAGGTGCTTGAAAGACCTGCTAGAAATAGAAATCCACCCAGAAATGTGTGTGCTTTGTTCTCACTGCAGCATTAGATGGAGAAATGTTGGGTAAAAGTTGAATGACTAAAGGAATGAATGAGCTTACATCAAGGCAGGTTCTATTTTGTTACATTTCTAACTCTCTTAACAAAGCATCTCCTCCTCCTGTAATTTCTCCTACTGATTCTGCCCTTCTGCTGCATTCAGATTTCTGATATCGAGAGCCGGATTTCAGCCTTGACCGTCGCGGGATTAAACATAGCACCCTGTGGACGCCTCTCAAGAAGGCGGGATCAAAAGCAAAGGAGCCAGGTGTGTGCGCGCCCCGCACCCCCTCCACTGGAATACAGCGCTGCTCGAAAATTCACAAGATGGGATATCTTTGCTTAGGGGAGGTGTGTTGACTGCTGTATTCTCTTATAGGTACAAACCATAGATGCTTCGAGGCAGCAGAGGAGGAAGCTGCCTGCTCCACCAGCGAAAGGTACGCTTGCATGTAAGACACAGCTACCAGAGAGTTAAACCTGACTCAGTCACTCTGAGCAATGCAGAGCTCCAAGCCAGAGGGCTGAGCTAATGGCGAGTTCTCCCGGTAATTGCTCTTGGTAAAGACTCTAAGTTGACTTGAATTCCCCCCAAGAGCAACCCTTGGGAACAAAGATGTGTGTGCACGTGGTTTATTTAGGAGGTAATTCCAAGAAACACTGGGAGAGGAAAAGAGGGATGATTCAGGGGAGGAAATGAAGCCAACATGGGAAACTTTAATAGTTTACTTCTTTAAGCAAATGAGGCTAACTACTCATGGGGACTTCCGGAACACAGTTTGACTGTACCTCAGGGTTTCCTCCCTACAGGGAAGGAAGAGGTGGTATTTCAGCTCTCACCTATCACTGACTAAAGGCTACTCCTGGAAAGGGCAACAGTGGGATCATTAGCTCTCTTGCACTTCTGACCTGCCCCATGTATGCATCATGAGAATGACTACTTGCAGAGGGTGATGTTAGAATGTGCTGGAAAAGTGACCGCCAGTGAGGTGCAGGTGGTGCATCAAAGCATCTACCACAGTATCCACCTAGAAGGAGTTCCAGCAGTGACAGTCATAGCACTCTTACCCACTGGACATTTTCCTAGATCCAAGAGCCATGTAATGATGATGCCAAGCTAGAAATTTAGATCCCCAAATTAGAAGACTAGAAAGTTAGACTAATGTTGTTTGTGTTTTGGTGTATTAGTTATTATTTAGTAGGTATTCAATGCCTGCTTTATATTCCACAAACCCCATACAAGTAAAACTTTATTATAGACCTACAGCCTCTAATCTGATAATCTGAAGTCCATGTGCATTTCAGAATTTCTGGAGTATTAGAAAGGTAATAAGGTACATTAATTAATATGGTGCATTAACTGTTCAGTTAATAAAAGTTCATAAAAGCACATATACTCACACCCATGACATCTGCACCAGCATCTGATAAATACATTACATTCTCTCAGCAAAGCACGAGAATGTTCAAACTCAGTAGGGCTTCAAATGGCCACATGTCATTTCAAGTCATGCTTTGCCAATCAGGCAATTTTTGCTCCAAAGTTACATAAAAAATATCTACAGTTTTTAGAGCATCTTATATTTCAGAACTGCAAATCAAATTTATGGGTTGTGGATTATCTCCAAGCTGTATTTCCCAAGAAATTCAACAGTGATGCCTTCACTTACTTGGCCATTGAAAAAGTAAGCCCAACATAAAAAGATTTCAAGTCAGACTTAAATGAGATGCCAAATCTAAAAAAATGTGGGTCATCAGGACACCTCATCTTTCTGCCTTAACGATTCATCAAGCTCCTGAGTAACAATTACTTCCTTCTGTTTCCTTTCAGTTGAAAAAGTTGAGACATCTTCAGTAACCTCCATTAAAACATTCAACCGCAATTTCATTCTCCAAGGCTCCTCAACAAACAGGACTACAGAAAGGAAGAACACCACCAAGGATTTGATGGTAAATGTCATCTCTGTTTTAATGCTCATTGCTTTCTTTGTAGATGGTGTCTCCATTTCTGTAGCCCTTCTTTCTGGTGGCACTCCCCAATCAGAGGCTAGGAAGCATCCTTCCTCCCTGGTCTCATGGTTTTGGAGTGGGGGACCAGAGGGAGAGTTCTAGGAGAGGGCTAACATCCTGCCTGGCATTACTAATCCCTTTGCTATCCTCTCAACTGCATCTCCAGCTCCTTATAGGAATCAGGTTTGGTATAAGAGAAATAAAAATACATTTGTGTAGGAGCTAGTTAAGGTGAAAGCTTTTATCCTATTTTTGATCCATATTTGCTCTTCCTTAAATGTCCTCTTAGCCATTAATTACTTGTATTTCTGAAGTCAGCAGTTGTCCCTCTATGCAACAAAGGAAAGGACTGTAGATCACTTGTACCAACTGGAGAGCAAAGAGAGAGGCTTCTTGCATTGTTTACCTTATCACCAAGGTGTGCTTCAGAATGCTGACAAATCCTTAAGACTGAATCTATGAGAAGTCCAGCTAAACTGCCCCTTCATACCCCCACCCCCATCCATACCCCCCAGTGAGGCCATTATGCTCAAAGAGGCTGATGTCTGCACAAACCAGATTGAAGCAAAAGTAAATTTATTCTATTGCCTTTTATGCATCATCATTTGCTCCCTTCCCCTTTCTCCTGCTTCTAGTCCCTGTCTCAAACACAGAAGTACCAGCTAATGGCATAAGGGTGGACATACCCTTTTCAGCTACAAAATTCTGCATCTCTGAGGCACCAAACGACAATGGTGTTGCCATGGCCTCTTCTCCGTTGGTCAGCCATCACCTCTGTCCTTTCACCTAACTTTAGCAGTTACTTTGAAGAGCTAAAAAGATACATTATCGCACCAAAAAAGCAGACTGCTAGGGCCAGGAAAGAAATCTATTATAAATCAGAGAGTTGGAAAGTAATTACTTTCATGGAAATAGAACATAGGTTGGTGGTTGCCAGGGACTGTGGGCAGGAGGGGATCAGCGAGAAACTGCTTAGTGGGTAATGGTGATGTTTTGGAGATGGAACGTTTGGAAACTAGAGAGACATGAAATTGCTGACACAAAATTGGGATGTATTCAGTGCTGCACAGAGGTCACTACAATGCCCAACACTCTGATATCTGAACATCGCCTCCTAAGTTATTTTTTAAATAAATTACCTTTAAATAGCACAGAGGCAATGCTTAACTAGGCAGATGGAAACAAAAAACAAATCGCAGAAATATTACCTTCAAACAAAGTAGAAGTCAAGATAAGACACTTTCAAGATAAGACACTTTCAGAGAAAACAAAGAGGGGGAGGATGTTTTAATTTTGTTAAAATAAGTAAGCAAACCATGAGCCTTTCTTGATTTGGCAAACAATGAAGAAACAGTTTATTATGGCATCTGTAGTCACTATTAAAATTATCAGTCTTGAAAACCCCAGTATACCAAAGAATTTTAATAGTACAAGTTTAATAGTATAATTACTAAGCCTTCCTTGAGATTGTGGTATTCAGCTAGTTAAGAAATGTTTATAACTTTTCAGAGTCATCAAAGTTACTAAGCTTGAACAATTTTCTCTGAGCAAATGTAAGATGCTATAGTTTCTTTTATTTTAATGAAGCACCTTTTTTTTACAGCCCTGTTAGTATTTTTGACAATATAGGGTTTCTCCCTAAGATGTCTGGCCATCAAAACCTCCCACCAACAGACCACCCATAGTCTTTCACTGTAGTCCATCATGCTCCTTCCCCACCCATCCCCTTCAAGTCGCTCTCCCCACCTCAATACCTCAGATATGTGGTCAGCGCTCCAGGGTTGATTTTAAAGTTTGTCTTTGAACCTGTGTTTGGTTTCTCCATATTCCACCTATAAGTGACACCCTCTAGTACTTCTTTGTCTCCTTCTGGGTAATTTTACAAAGTTGATATAAAAGAAATCAAAAGTAATGGACAAAAGCAGTTTTCAAAATTGAACTTGTTTCCTTCCAGATTTTAAGATAAATTAAAAACTGTAAAAAATGCTGATTAATGGAATAGACTAGAAAGCTCAGAACAGATGTATGAATATGTATGGATATATGAATATATTAAGCATTAGGAATTGGTAGAGAAAGTATAGATGGTTTTAAAAACTTAAAAAAAATAATATGCTTCAGAAATTAGCCAGGGTGATTGAAAGGGAATCCGTTTGCCTTCTTCTGTATACCTAAGTAAATATTAGATTAAAATGAATGAATGAATATCAGATGGATGAAGAAGTACATATACATGATGCAAAAAAAGGTATTACTTTTTAATATTATAACATATTTAAAGGTCACTGAGCATGAATGTCTTTTTGGATATAAGCAATATTATTTAGTCATCTCTTCTCACTTTGGCCAAGTGCTCATGGTAGTGTGCTCCTTGTCTGTCCTCAGGAACCCACCCTGAAGTCGGCTGTGATGTATTAGTGCCATGGAACTCCACTGCCAGTGACCCACTGCCTCCGGCCGTACACGACAGTGCCTTGACCCAACAGCCATTGACTATTGTACGGATTTCCCCTGAGGATAGGGCTGGGAGGCCATGGTGCACCCTTGCACAGGGCTGTCCTGATACCTCACCCAGAAAGCAGCCTAGACTTCAGCACCACGGTCTTGCCCACTCTCTGCCTTAGGCTCCCAGGGAATCCAAGACAGAAAAGAAAACCAAGATGCTGGCTTCCAACAGCAGAGCTCCGTGTTCAAAAGATGCACCCGACCCCTGTTGCTATGTTTGTTGTCTTTGAGATTTTTTTTAATCCCTTTGATTCAAGTAGTAACTGTCAATGAGCTGACCAAAGGAAAAATGGCTGGAGTGGAGGGATGATGGTTGGAAGGGAGATGGTTATTATCATGTAATTCATCATCAGTTCTTATTAGTCTCTCACCAGCATGTGTCTTGCAGATCCTAGGGGAATAGGTGAGATATACCTGTCATGAGCAGTGGGGACTGTGTAATTTGGGGACACACTCAATCACTGGGAATGCCAACTCCCTTCGGTCACTTCCTTCCAAGTTTTTCACCACCCACTCCCACTCATTCCATTACTTTGCAGTCACAAGTCACAGGATGGAAAATGCTGGCTCACTCTGCCAATGTCTCATTGAGAATTTAGGATCCTTCCTTGGCCTGACTGAAAGTTTCCCCTCAGAAGGGATGGGGGACTTGAGAAGGCCCACCCTTGACATCATTTAGAGTGCTATCCAGAATCAACAGAATGTGATTTAGCAGTAAGCACATCTAAATGAGGTGTAGGTAACTGGTTCTTGCCAATTATAACCACATGAGGAAAGGCCAAACTCCAAAATTCACTTAACAGTAATTATTCAGCAAAAGTCATCAAATGACCTGAAAGATAAAAACACCTTATAAAAGAAAAGGAAAGATGCATTGAATTGAATGAACACAAGAGTCAATACTCTTCCAAGTTTGCGGTCCCAAATGCATGACTATGTTGAGTGTATTTATAGAAGTCCGTGGAACTGGCATGTCACACAGTTAACTGAGCATTAGTGATCTTTTTTGTTGTTGTTCTGGATATACTTTGGATTTGAGGAAGAAAGAGAAAGAAGGGAATAGTATGACTAGTGTTGATTAAGTGGCTACCTGGAAGGAGATAATATTCTTTAATCCTTACAGCAACCCTGTTAGCAGGCATCCCCACTTTCCATATTTGGAAGCTGAGGGCCAGAGAGATTAATTTACCAGTGTCTGGACTTGAAGACAAGGATACAATCGGAAAGCCTTAAAGTCTCACAAGTATTTTCACCTTCCACATCTTTTCATGCCTTGCACATTTCCAGGCCTGATTTGCTAGTCCAATGTGTATTAGGATCCTTTCCTGATGGGGGTCTCCCCACCTCTCAACAATACTCCTTGCTAAGCTGTGTATGTTTTACCCAACAGAAATGACTCCTTTGAAATAAAGTAAATCTTTGGCTTTTTGTTCTGTTGATATGGTTCAAAGCAAACAAATACAAATTTTAAAAAAAAGCAACAACAACAACAAAAAGACCTGATTCCAAATAGAAAGTTTTCATTAAGAGGCATGAGAAGTAACTATTATTGTTACATTGCTAAAATATTCAATGTTCTTCAGCAACAACAACAAAAAAAATGTGTACTGTGTAAACCTTGCAAAAAATAAATAAAAAATAAACAGAAGAGGCCTGCTCTGTGGCATTTGAATTTTTATAAAGGTTTCCTGTGCCAAATAAGTGCAAAGATTTAATTTACTATTCAGAACCATAAGCATATGTTATAGTTCCAGAAGAATTATTTTGTCAAGTGATTTTGATCTTTAGTGTCAATATTTATATTTAGATTAATTTTTATAAATTAAAATATTTTAATGGTTTAAGAAAATGAAGACAATAGCACCATATCTTTGATGACTTCTGAAAGTTATGCTTGCCTTCATGTCATATGCACATTGCCAAGACACTGTCAAGAGAAATGATGAAGAAATAAAAGTCATTTCTGAAAATAATGTTTGTGGGTGTGTGATTTGTTTTTGGTTAAGGAAGAGTGAGAGCACAGAGGAAATGGGGGAAGAAGTGAACTCTGAAACCTGAAGGAAATGGGGAGTAGAGCCCCCATATGCATATGTTTTCCTGTCAGTCTCTGGGCTTCCTCTTCCCTCAGCTGAGTCAGCCAAGATCAGCCAAGATCAGGAGCACCATCTAGCCACCCTGTAGATTCAAAACCAAGAATAAGTTGTTGCTCCTTTAAACCACTGAGCTTGGAGTTTATTGTGCAGCAATAGCTGGCTGATACACTAAAATATTAGTTTTTCCACCTTAGATTAAGCCTTGTATTAGGAGTGAAATGACTATAAGGGAATGTCAAAAATCAAGTCACACACCAATAAAAAGGATGTAAGCAAATTATTGGGCTACTTGTTTTTGACATTTTGCAGTTTTTATACTGACATTTGCTACATTTCAGGAGCATCTCTCTGTTTCTCTTAATGTGGGTGTATTAATCCTTTACAAAGGATCCTCTGTTCATTGAAATTTTTGATAAAACATTACAGCAGAGGAGACAGTTGGCGTATTCCTTTAAATGTAACTTCTCACATGACAGCCGCTCTATTTTCTCCCAGGGGACGTATTCCCCTTATAAAATTTGCATTTTACAGAACAGTTGGTTGCAGGAGCCTTCTGTCTCTACAACTGACTTATAATTATGATAAAGTGCAGGTACGTGGAGTTGCATTTTAAAGAGCTTTCTAGAGACTGGATAACTTCAATATCCAGTTTAAACACTGAAACGCTAAAGAACGTATTCAGAAGGATTCATTTGATAGAACCACATCCTGAAAGGTCGAAAAAATAAGCTTTCTATAAAAATTGTGATGTTCAATAAGAGATGAAAGCTTTTTTTTTTTGAGACTAGGTCTCACTATTTTTGCCCATGGAACTGCAGGTTCTCGTTGCCCAGAGTACCACAGACTCAAGCTATCCCCAGCCTCAGCTTCCCAGGTAGCTGGGATTACAAGCGCGCACCACCACGCCCAGCTATTATTTTGGAACTAGTTCTCGCTACGGGCCCCAGGCGGGACTCGAACCGCGATCCCTAGCCCTGGCCGCTTCATAGGCTGAAGCTTACAGGTACGAGCCACCGTGCCCAGCCAAGAGATGAAAGCTTTAAGGCCGTGATTCTCAAACTTCAGTGTGTAGGTATGACTTGCTCCTGGGTGAGGCCCATGCTACAGGTTATACTTGGAGGAGTGATGTTCAGTAGAGTCCCTCAGGGGGTCCCCATGGTGATCTTTACCAAGCTCTCAGCATTGCACTTGCTCAAGGAGGCTTGAGAAGAGACGGGAATGTGGGGCTGACAGTCTTAAGACAGCCACTCGAGAGCCACCATCTTCTCTATGTGCTATGTGTATTCAGTGACAAGGAACAAGGCTGGTCGGGAGCCGTGGTGTACCACAGTAAGGGATTAGATGGGGAGGTGACGACATAAAACGTGTCATTGCTGTCCTGTCCTCTTGCACTGAGCGATCTGGTATTTACTTAATTGGAGGTGAAAGGACTATTTGCATGAAAAAGATGTGGTGTATATACACAATAGAATATTACTCATCAATTAAAAATGACAAATTGGATGATTTTATGGTAACATGGGTGTACTTAGAAGAAATCATATTAGCAGAAACAAGTCAGAAAGAAAAAGACAGAATCCAAAAGGTTTCACTAATACATGGGATACAGGGGGAAAAAAGCCGTGAGGAAAAGTCAAGGTAACCACCAAACTGAAGCACACAACTTGGGGCAGAGGGGAAAGGGGGGGAACAGTCAGGGAGGGTGGGGGGTAAATCCCTGGGATTACACAGATGTGAAATATATATATATATATATATATATACATTTTTTATTTATTTTTTTTAAAGAAAGAGCTATTTGCAGGCAGAGGTGGTAGTTTCTGTTGTACTTCTATCTGCAGTGTGCCCTTTCCAGTTTCCTGGTAATGACAATAATTATCACTTCCAGGTTTGTCCTTTTTGATTTATTTTCCCCTACCTCTTTATTTGCATCATGACAGATCCTCTGGAAAATCTGAAAAAGATTTTCCCTTTAGAAGGGAAAAGCCGGGCAGTGTTCTTTTCCCTGGCAAACATAAACCACGTGTAGTGAATATTCTGCTGAGACCAGGCTTGGTGAGTGTTTCCACCTGTTTGGAATCTCTGTAGAATCTTCCTGGGGAAAAATGGATCATTGCTCTCAGCCCAGCAGAATGCAGGTTCGTCTTTGTCTTTAAATGAAATTTTTACTGTCTTCTCCGTGTCCAGAAGCAATTCTTCCCAGTGCCCCAAGGTTTTTGAAATGCTGGTTGTTTCAGGTATAGCAGTCCACTGATGTCACCTGGCAGGCTGTCAGCTCAGTGCCTCTGGGTTTTTGAACTGCCTGATAACAAAAGGTAAGTCACCCTTGCTTGACTTAAAGCAGTTAGGATATTCTTCTGATTGCAGGGAGGAATGGATGTCTTGGCTAATGCTAAGAAAACAGATGTAAATGCAGCTGGAAACCCTGTTCTGGGCATGTAACCATAGGAATTCTGGACTGCAGTCCTGGCAGGGCCTGGTTTACCCTTTACCCTTCTGGTCTGTGCCTTGGGATACTTTCTCTGCAGGCTGATACTTGCTATAGCAGTGAGTGCCCAAGGAGTTTTCATTTCTGCAGCTGGCTGACAGCTTTGTTCATCATTCCTACCCCCACTTCCACTGTCTGGTTTTATGATGCTTCCATCCTATATTTTCTACCGTTAGCATCCATGAGAGAGGTCTGAAAGGCAGATGGATTGGCTCTATAAAGATCATGGCTGGGGTTGGAGATCTGAGAGGTGCTGGGACACAGCTGGCACTGGAAATTGTCCAGTGGGTGAGGTCATTGAGGAAGCTCATAAAATGTGGACCAAGACCCCAGATCCGTGGAACTTGAACAGCGGGGGAAGGACAGTCACAAAGATAGAAGAAAATCAGAACACTGCAATATCTCAGAAAGAAAAGTTTAAGAAGGAAACAGTGAGAGACTATAAATGGTCAGCTCCTATGAAAACAGGATGGCAGGATGGTTTGACTGGACCCACCTGCAAGCCTAGACACGGAGGCTAGGAACTGAGCAGAATTTAGATTACAAAGATCAAACTTCACTCACACTGAGGTTTGGTGCTTCTGGACCATCTTATTGAGAGTGTTCATGTGCAGATTACAAACACATCCTCACTCACTGAAGGCTACAACGTGTGTGGTACCTGGTACCAGACAGGTGGAAAGAGCAAGATGCAACCTTGTCCTCTGGGAGCTGGTAGCCTCCGGAGATGGGTTCAGAATTAATAATGTTGATATGCAGGGAGGGGGTTGATATGCAGGCTCAGAGCACACCTGTATGCACATGTTTACAATGCCAAGATATGAAAACAACCTAAATGCCCCAAAACTGATGAATGGCTGAAAAAAATGTGGTATATGTACACGATGGAATATTATGCATCAATCAAAGAGGATAAACATATGTCATTTGTAGCACCATGAGTGGAGCTAGAAGGAGTCATATTGGCAGAAATAAACTAGAAAGAAAAAGAGAAATATGAAGGATATAGGAAAAAAAATAAACAAATAAGAAGCATTTGAAACAACCAACAGAACAGAACTATAGAGCAAGAGAGGGGGAAGAGGAAGAAAATGGGAGAGGTAGAGGGCACAAAAGGTTAAGTTGGTTAATGGGTGTTAAGGATATGGGAGAACCCCAGGGTACACAGTGATGTAATATATATAAATAAAAATTAATAGTAATAAAAATAATGTTGATATGGCCTTTGCAGGAGGATATGCAATCAGAGCTGGGCAGAATTGGGGCAAAGATCAGCATTAAACATCCCACATCTATGTGCCTGGCTTGTCATGCTTTCACATTCTCTCACAACTCCTTCAGAATTGGTTTTCCTTATACCTGAATGACGCATTTGGGGGTTGGAAAGTCTGTTCCTGCTGTGAGAAATCTTGTATTCTCTTCTATCTTGAGCACCTGGGTCATACTGAATCCAGTGTGAGCTGCTGGGTCTGCTTTCCATCATGACCTACCTGTGACAAGTCAGGAGGCTAACCTTTGAATTGCCAGGGGTTCTGGTCCCAAGAAGTCATAAAAAGGAATTCGCAGACTTTTGGATAGGTAAGCAGAGAAGCAAAGTTTATTCAGAAAAGTAAAGAGCAGGTTATTTATAGGAGGAAAGCATAAAAACAAAGACTCCAAGGCACTGTGCCAGGGAGGGCAAAGAAACAGTTTTGGGGACCATGTTCAGAGGCATATAAAATTTTTTCCCTCTGGTCTAAGAGTTCGTCATCCTATTTGTGATCGACTCTCTCCCAATGACTACTCCTCTGGATAGCTCTGCTTTAGCTTCACAACTTTCCTCTCAGAGTTTTTAATTGCCATGAGCTTGGAGACTTGTTAATCTTCTGAAATTTAGTACTTTTGTGTTAGCCCTCCTAGATTTTACTGTCCATATCTTTGAGGAATATTTTGGTTAGTCCTTGTGGAATTCACTGCCCTTGTCTTCAGGATCTCTGGGGGGTCCCCTACCTATGCTACCCCTAGCAAGTTCCCAGCCTACATTGAATGCTGATCCTAGTTTGCCCAAGAGCTCAACACTTGGAGGGAGAATCAGATTCCCTTGAGGTTTTAAGACTACACATGCCAGTCTCTTTCCCCTTCCAAAACACTGGTATTTCACATAATCCTGTTCCCTAACCATCTCCTGACCAAGAAGACAGTGAGGCTGAAAGTGGGCGTTCATGAGATTGGAGGCAAACTTGGAACCCAGAAAAAAAGAGTGGAAAGGTCCCCAGATTCCGCATCAGGCAGCTGGGTCAGTAGCAATTTCATTGACTGAAACTGTAGAATAGATTTGGGGAATAAGACTTGCTTTCGAGCTGAAATTTCCTCATACATTTGTAGTCTCCACACTTTTTAATTAACTACACTGAAAGACACCTCCAATTACCAGTCTCAGTAACTAAAGAGATCATCATGGACAGTTTGTCCCATTTCTACCACTATTTGTAACTTATCATTCTGGTGATTGAATTTATGGCTGACAATTTATAATATTTTCAGAAATCCTAGCTCTCACATGAAAACAAATTTCACTCCATTTATCTTTTCTGATAGGGTCAGTGATGCCCCCACTGTTAATTATAGCAATTACATGGAAATTAATGTGTTTACCTTGAAAAGCCAGGCTCTATTTTATAACTGAGGACTAGTGACAGATGTACAACTATTTCTAAGCATGGCAAGGTTTTCACTCTTATAGATGAAAGTTTTCATCTATAAGATAAAAATTTTCATCTATAAGAAGAAAACTTTCATCTACAAGAAAAGGCCACATGTTTATATTTAAATAAATTATTTGAAACAGACAAACAGACCGATGGATCAGAATTGAATATCCAGAAATAAAACCACACATATACAGTCAATTAATCTTTGACAAAGGGGCAAAAAACATACCCTGGAACAAGGATAGCCTCTTCAGTAAATGGTACTCGGAAAACTGGATCAAAACTTGTAAAAAAAATGGACCAGGACAACACCCTCACACCCTGTACAAAAATTAACTCAAAATGGATAAAGGACCTGGAAGTGAGACCTGCAACCATAAAATACATAGAAGAAAACCTGGGCAAAACCCTTCATGAATT
>PVHY01004133.1:0-39806 GCA_004024945.1 Uropsilus gracilis
GAGGGGCCGCGCGGGATTCCAGTTGGCAAGTGTTTGGCGGGGCTCCGCGTCCGGGTGCTGTGCACGCGCACCAGCAGGGGGGTGCACCCTGCAGCTGGCACGCGCGTCTGGGAAAAGGGCAAGACTGGGCCGTCTCTCCACCTGCACCCGTTTTCCTGGCGAAGCGGCGGACAAAGGCCGATTTTGCTGGGCAAACCCACCTTCTCCTGAAGAAGTCAATGCGCAGCGGCCCTGCCCTCCTGCCGCCTCCTCCAGATGCCCGCTGGGTTGTCTGGGGGCTTAGAGGCTGTTGCTAAGTGAAGCGAGTTTTAGGAAACCACCCAACCGACGCGCGGCCTGGCTTGCAATAGCCTGACAGATGTCAGCATTCTTCCCAAGTTTTAGGACCCAAGTAAGCCGTTGTAGTGACAGCGCGGGGGGGGGGGGGGCGTATTTCCCAAGGCCACGGATGCCCTGCGCTGGGCCCGCGCTCCACAGATCACCCAGTGGACCGCGCCCTGCCCTGGCTGTCATTGGATGCCACCTAGCCCGCGGCTCGATGCAGTTCCTCTTTCCTTACACCTTCCAGCAGATGGATGAGTCCGGTGAGAATGGGACACCCGGTCCCCGCCCTTCTGGCTGCCCCCTGCAACCGCTCCTTGTAAGGGGCACGCGGAATTTTCTGGAAAACTCTTGCGAGTCCTCGACTCAAACTACCATTTTACTAGACAAGGGGGACCCTGAAGTTGGGCAAGGGCGGGAGACAGTTCCTCTTGGCCCACCTGTTCTCGGCGCAGAAGTGGCGCAGACACCACCCACGCGCGGCGCCACCACGCCAGGGGCCAGAAGTGACACCGTGGGTGACAGACTGTGAGCGGCCCACTGGAGACCGCGACTTGGGCCGCTCTCTCGCCCTTTCCGGCTTCCGGGACCCCGTGGCGGCAGACGGAGCCCGGGCTGGTGGGCTGGGAATCCGGCCAAGCGCTCGCTGCCCGTTCTCCCGCCCTCCCAAGAGAGCTCGGGTTCCCTCCGACCGGGGCTGGGCCTGGGGCTCCCAGGCCTCAGGGCGCGGCAACAGCGCCGCTTGTCGGTTTCGGCTGGAAACTTCACCCAGAGGCGCCCCTTCCCGCCCTCGCCCCTCCGGGCTTGGACTTCGCCCCAAGCCCCCAAGAGGCTGCCGGCTTCACCTCAGGCAGAGACGATGCTTTTCTTCACGGGGCCCAGGCGCCAGCGAGCTCGGCCCGGCGGGTTCTGGTTCCAAAGGGTGCGCCCAGCCTGCCTTCCTTCCCCCTCCCCCCCCCAGCAGAAGCCAGGTGGCGGGAGGGCTTCCCAGCTGCCCGTGCACCTTCCCCGCGAGCGCCTTGGGCCAGCACCGCCCGGGAGCCTGCGTCAGCTTTGGCAGGCAACTGTGGGACCCTCCCAGCCTGTGCTTCTGGGCCTCCAACTGGGTTCAGATTCCACCTGTTGGAAGAGGTGCCAGCGGTCCCCGGGCGGGATGGGGCGGGTGTGTTTTGGCGCGGGTCCTAGCCCGGGAGACTTTCTCGGGCTCCCCCAGCCAGAGGCCTGGCAGGCTCAGTGGAGCCCAGCCAAGTGGCCTGGCTTTAGGGAAGGAGGAAAGACTTGTCCTGGATCCTCAGAGGCGATTTGCTCTCCACCGGAGAAAAAGTTTCCTTATCTAAAGGCGGGATTTCCTATTTCTTGCTAGAGAACATCCCATGACTGTTTACTCTGGCGACAGGCCAAGACTGTCATTTAGGCGGCAGTGGGAAGGCCCGGAGGCTTGGGTCTGTGGTAATACCATGTCTTACGATGCTCAGCAGTGAGTCCCCAGAGTGGGGAGAGCACCTTCTAGTTCTCTGCCTATTCGGGGACCCCCCTCCCACCCCCCTTCCCCCCAAGTTCCCAAAGAAAGCCTCCTTCTTACAGGAATTAGAAGGAAATAAAGATCCTATGCTGATGGTTGTATATCACAAACAACCCAGTTGATGTTCTCTTTGAGAAAGATTTACTGGGGGGAGGGGGGTGCCGTGGGGGGTGGGGGGCAAAAGTCCCCGTGGCTGGTACAAGTGCATTCTATTGTCCTTAGGAGTGCCTCTTTAGGGGAGGGAGACTGGGCTTTGGGAAGCAGGTGTTCGAGTTCCATTCACGTGGTTAATGGGCTTGGTAGATACACTGGGGGACCCGGTGACCCACAACTTGACACTCAGGCAAGGCTTCCTTTTCAGTCTCAGTGGGTGAAGGAGAGGCCACTCGGCTCTTTTCTCCAGGTGCCCAGCGCCATGATGATTCTGGCAACCTTTGGCAACCTGAGGAAGGAAGGCTGGGGCAGGACCGGGTCCTAATTCCGCAGGTCGCCCTCTGAGGGGGTCGCCTGTGGCTGCAGCGGCTCGGCTCGGCCCTCCTCAGCGCCGAGGCGACATCCCCGAAGCCGGGTCGAGGGAATCGCTGTCCAAATCGTTATCTCAACCGTTTCCCAGTCACTCCACGTTCCCACAATTCCACGAGCGGATTCGCACAGCGAGGGGCCCGGGGCCCCAGCAGGCCGCGCTCGCCCAGGGAAGCGGCCGCAACCTCCAGGGCCCGAGGGCGGTCCTGAGGGCGGGGAGGGCGCGGGCCGAGGGCCTTTGCCTCCGCCGGCCACATCCCGCCCCTCTCCCCGCTCTGCTTTCTTTTTCCCTCTCGCGGTCCCGTTTGCGTTTTCGCTCAGCCGAGTGGAATTCGATGCCACGGAATTCGATGCGCGCAAGTCCTGCGGGCTCCTCGCCTCTGGCCCCGGGTGGCATCTCTTTGCACTTCCCGCCGCCTTCGCCGCACACCTACCGAGCGCCCCACGGCGCGCCGGGCACCGGACGCGGCTCGCCCGGGGACCCCGAGGCGGCGGCGGCCCGCAGGGCCCTGACTGGCGAGGCGCGGGGCTCGCCGTGGGGGCCACGCTCGCCCTCCCGCGCGCTCGCGCTGGTCCGCGGCCTCGCCGACCGGCGCCCGGAGCGTCGCCCGCGCGCCCAAGGGCAGTCCCGGCGCCGCCGTCTGAGTGGCCGGCGAGCGGGACTCCCAGGCCGCCGCCTATGCCGCAGAGGCGCGCGGAGGACGCGGCCCCGAGCCGCTGGCGAGCGCGGCTGGCCAGGTAGGGGCGAGGCCTAACCTCAGGCCCACCAGGTTCGGCGCGGGCCGGCGGTCAGACGGGGCGACCCCGCCAGGTCTGTCCGGAGGCCTGGCCGCCGGCGCGCGGGCGTTTGGCCGCCTAGGCCGCCGACACCCCAATTCCGTTTCTCCGGAAAACGCCGCGGGTGACAACCCGGTGACTTTGCTGACATGCTGTGTGTGTAATCAACACGAACACTTTAACTTCCCCGGCCCGGCCCAGCCCGGCCCAGCCCGGCCCAGCCCGGCCCAGCCCGGCCCAGCCTTCATTTGAGAAAGCAACCGGGATGAACGTCCCAATAACCCTTTCTAATGGGAAAAAACTGCCCCCCTTTGTAGAATGGTTTCTTTACAAAGCCAACAACCAACCTTATTTTCTAGTTCCAATGGCTATCCCTTTATGAGTTATATTATTAAAGAAATCCGACACTAATTGTGCCGATTTAACTTGTTAATTACTTGCAAATAAACTATTCATTAGTGGTAAAATAAAATACAACCCATGTGCCTAGATATCATTCCACATTCACATATTGTAGTGTCAGCATAGCATAGGCATACTAAATTAAGTTCCTAAAAGGTTTCTCCTCAGGATAAATAATTAAAATATATTCTACTTTAATTGACATTATAGAGGACATAAATGAGGTTTTCCTTTCAGAAAGAAATAGCCATTTCTAAATAAAGCTTGCGGTCTGGAGAATGGAGGCTTCAGCCAAATGAATAGTCATTACTACCTTTTCAACGACGTGGGCCTTTTGATCAGAAAAGAAATTAGCTCTAAAAAACAGACAATGGAAGCCTGCCCTGCAATAGGAAGAAAATTAGACGGCCAAGGCTCTTCACAACACCTATTTCTATAAACCATGGAGCTCCTTGCTTTTCAATTACAGCTGTTCATTTCATATAAGGAAAGGGGAAAAACAGACCTCTAATGTAAACTGGCTTTCACCAAAAAGCCTTGCTCCTGGCATGCAGCCAGACTGCCTACTTACTATTGTTTTTAGTCCTCTCATCAATTAGCTAATACTATATATTTTAAATGACTCTGAGGGTATTCACTGACTCCCTCCGCCCTTTTCCACCAAGACAAAACCCAAGCTGGACTCCTATTAAAGGGCTACCATTCGCTGCACAGACTCTTCAATGTATAAACTTTAATGTTTTTATTGTTCCCCCAAGAAAAACCATATTGAAAACCCTGCTTGGGTTCCCCCCCCCCCCATATTTCTTAGTTCATTATTGAAAGACTCAGATGAGGTGATGACTAGGGAGGGACGTAAATGAGCAGCTTTCAGTATTGTTTCTAATTGTTCACAGAACTAAATCCATCTCCAGATAATTTGTCTGTGCCCTTTAGACCATAATTTGGTTTAGACATCTTTGTGTTTTACAAATATGGTTTTGAAATTTACTAACCCCATTGGTTTGGTGTCATTAGATATAATTCCATTTTTAAAAAATCACTAAGTCTTCATCATTTGGGTGGAATTATCTAGCCTGCAAGAAGAAAAAAATAATCTCATTTGTAGGGTGTGCTATAAAATAAAACCTTAAAGTGAAGAATATTCACGTCTGAGAAGAATATCCAGTAATCAAACCAGAGCGCCTTAATAAGGCTTTCAATACATGTTCTAGAAACATCAAAATAGAATTATAGCATGGGAAGGCTTCGCTTCCTTTGACATTAGACGTCTTACCCATCTGAGCTTTACAAATCATTGGGTAAACTCCTTGAAGGACTCGACAGTAGTGCAATCCACAGGGATAGCTTGAGAACTTACCATTTGGGATGGTGCTAATAATGGACCTTAGAATGGTGGGTTTTTTAAACAAAATTGAAGACAGTGTATTTGGTTCAAAATAGTTTTACATGAGTATAAAATCATTTAAATCAAATAACTCAACTTGACCCTGAGGCAAACTATTTTATTTCACCTTCAAAGAACTTAGGGATGGCCAACCTGGAAGGAACCGTGAACAGCAAAGCACCACTAGGATAGCTCTCAGAGTTTTTCTAAAGAGCACAAGAATGATGTTTGAAAGGTGTGTGTGTGTGGGGGGGTGTCTGTGTGTGTGTGTGACTTGTACAACTCCCAGCAGAGCATTTACATTGTTTGGAAATACATCAATAAATTGCTTTCCAGAAAGACCAGAGGACATCTTCCTCAGCCTCCACCTCTTCGGTTCCATATAGAAATCAATATGGGCATTTGTTCTGCCAGACGTGAAAAATGACAACCTGTTGTTATGCTGATTTGCAAATGTTCAAATTGTAAATAAAGCCAAAACTAAATCTAAAAACAAAAAAAAATGAATGCAAGAAATGGTCACCAAACAGTTCCTCTGTGGTGCAGATTTGTAGCTTCTGTGTGTGCTTCCACTTCTGAGGGCTTCCTGACAGTCTTTGATATCAGGTGAATTGGTATGTTTGCTTTTGCCTTGAGCATTCCCTTCTTTGTTGCTCTGTTAGAATGCACGTCTTCAGATAGTTACCAGAAGCATTTTTTTTTGCCAAGGAAAACAGGGCCACCACACCTGACTTCCTGGGCTGTCAGAAGGAGGTAGTCTTTCTTGGCAATCAGAGCTCCAATTCTCCCTGCCCGTGGGTTCCTGCAGGATACCATCTCACCATCACCAGTATGTGGGCATGAGAATGTTCCTCTTGTCTGTAGCCAGAGATGCTGTGGGCTTTCAGCGAGAATTGCACAGGATCCGGGGAAAATGGTCACCTTTGCCTGGTGAGGTCCAGCAGCAGGATCAGTAACTTGCGATGGCAGCTTTGTAGGCTGGGGGTTATCCTGGGTGGCTGGGGCCCTTCTGCGTACTGTGGTGACCCTGATCTTAGAGATCACAGCACTTAGATTCCATTTGGGAAAGGAAAGTCAGGTCTGTGATGTTCTGGGCAATTGAACCGAATTCTAGGGGACCACGAAAAGTCCCAGCAGAGAAAGCTGAGGGCTTTACCTGCTGCGGTGTTGGAAGAGAACAGCGTATTCCGGAGAGAAGTGGAAAGAAATGTTTCTCAGAATGTTGACAGCATGTAGTGCCTGAGTGTTTGAATGGTTGGGGAAAGTTGCTCAATCTCCCTGACCCTCAGTTTTCTCATCTTAACAAGGTGGGTCATCAGGTTTTCTTCATTGACTCAGAGTGGAGCTGCCTTGAGATAACAGCTGGCCACACCTGGCCTGGCCGACAACAAGCTCAGGAACAGTTGTCTTGTTTTGGACATTTTAGTGCCCACATGGGATTGAAAATTCCTCTGGTATGGAGGAGAGACCATGCCACTTTTCGTACATGCACAGATGTTTGTGGAAGGAATCATAGCCCTTGAGGAAGTCCTTTGTAAATGAAAGGAAAAAAATGAACTAATTACTGCATGATTCCAATTCTACATCACAGTCTCCTACATTCGGTAGTCACTTGAGATTGTTTCTGTCAAGGCTCTCGAGAGAGCACTCACTGAGATGATGGGGGTTTTGGTTTGTGACAGAGGAGCCTCTTGTGTTTAATTCTGAGATAACATAAAATATCCTTTATAATAGAGACATGGCTGCTGTTAAAAATACACAATTAGTGTCAGATGGATCTTAAATCCTCTATTTTTGCTTAAAATGCAAGTTTAACATTTTTTTTTCTTTAGGAGCGCAATAGAAAGTAGATTCTCTCTATAGATTGCACCAGGAAGCTGTTGGATTAGGAGAAAACTGATTCAGATTTCCTAGCTTTTATGTTGTCTCTGAGTGCTCAGAAATAGGTGCCACTGACCAGGCCAAATTTGAAAAAAAGTAATACTGATCACCTGCAGATATTAAAGTTTTAACTCTCTTCCAGAAAGATTTAGAGAATTGCAAAAGTCTCTACTCAAATAAATAAATAAATTGGACTTCGAGTCAGATTAAGAATAATGTTGTGGTCTATGCCATCACATTTGAAGAAAGATATCTAAGCATGAAGCCTTCACTGATTCCTGGTTTTCCTGCTGAAAGACTAGAGCAGACATAAAGGTGAGTATGGAAACAAAGTAGTGAACTACATTTTATGGGTCAGTACCTGACACATAGTCAGAAGTCAGTAAATGTTAGATTACCTTCATCATCATCATCATCATCATCATCATCATCATCATCATCATCATCATCACTACCACCACCACCACCACCACAGCAACCCTGTGAGCTCAGTAGCACACTGGGGCAATTTATGTTTTAGGAGATCTGGAACCTGGCTTGGAGGATCTAGGGGCTTGTCCAGAAAGGTGGAGCTAATGATTGGGGAAGTCCAGCTTGGGAAGGCCCCTCCTGATTTCTTGTTCAACCACCTTTCCATCAAATGAAAGTCTACCTGCACTTTGGCTTGAGATCGTTCCTCTTTACTTCCAGTGTTACTGATACGACATCAGATTTCTTCCCCTTATCCTAGCCAGATGTCTTCACGGTGATAAATAGCAGAGGAAAAAGGAGGAGGGACCCTCCAGTCCTAGGTTATTGCCCGGAGAGGGCCAGAGAGAGACGGCGCCAGTCCCCCAAGTGGCACGAATCGGAAACATTAAAATTTAGACCGAGGTCCATTCAGGATTAACAGGTAAACCAGTATGCTAGAGTGAATTTCTGACGGCGCACATCAAACTCTCCTGGTCATGCCTATTTCCTGTCATTTTTGGGAATCCGGAGAATCCCATACTTTGTTCATTGGTCTTGCCACGGGGACCTTATGCTGAAAGCCACAGCAAAGCAGTCTGGGGCACCGAACCTCCAGTTCACGGGTAGTGACTTCTGCCTTTGCACATTGCTCAAGTGACTTCTGGGGTATGTCATACACATGCAAAGGCGGTTTGCCAAAGGGTCCAGAGAGCTATCATGATAGGAACATTGACTGAAACCTACTTCCAGCTGAGGCTGCATGTGTCAAACAAGACATTATCTTGCTTGTTTCATTCTAGCAACCTGTCAAAGGTGATCAAGCTCTGAGATTCGCTCTGTTTCCGACATCCTGCCCTAGGAGCGCCCAGCTGCCTTACCGTGTGCCTTCAGCCAAAGACCCTTTCTCCCTGGTCCTCACCTTCCCCCTATGTGTGCAGGGTGAGTTTAGTCAGGCTTTTCCCTTCGTTAGCCGGTATAACCAGCACCTGTAGTATTGCATCGTCCCCATGACTGTGCGGTCCAATGGGTGTGCGCATGTGTGAGTGTGCACGCCTGGGCCTAGGAGAGAGGGGATAAGGGGGTGCAAAGGCCACAAGAGAATGTGCACGAGCATGAGCTGGAGTGAGTACAAGAAGAGAACATAAGAGAACACCAGAGAGAAAGCTCAGAGAAAGAGGATGAAGCTTCCTGGAAGGCTCAACTGCCTCCCAGCCCCCTCGGCCCAGCTCGGCCCAGCCCTACCCTGTTTGATGTCAGTACTTAAACCAATAAAGAACCTACACAGATCTGTGAGCCTGATGCTTAGAGTTGGGGACAAGGGTTGGTTGCACTGCAGTGTGGAATGAAGGAGGTGGCCCAGATGCTTGTTGTGCAAGGATCCTGTTCGTGACGCCAATGGTAGTGCAAGCTCACACATCTGTGTAGGGTCTTTATTGGTTCTGGCAGTTACACAGACACACCAGGCAGGGCAGGGCCAGGGGGGCAGGTGAGCCCCTCAACCCCTCCCCCCAGGAATCTTCATGCTTTCTCTGGTCTCTCTCTGGCATTCTTTTCTGGAGCTCTAGTCTCTTCCTGCCCCCCCTCCTCCCCGTGAATGCCCTTTTTAGCCTTTCTTCACAGACCTAGGTGAGCCCACTCACACATGCACACACCCACTGGGCCCTGGCATGGGGAGGGCACAGTGTCACAGGTGCTGGTCATAGAGGCTGATGGCGGGAAAAAGCCTGACCAACTCATCAACACTACAATGCTTCCTACTCATCTTTCCTTCGTAAAATGGAAAGTTCTGGAAGTTCTCACTCGACATCATCCACTCTAGCACCTCCGGCAGCAACCAAGTAAATCCTTCAAGAAGCAGAAGCAAGCCAGAAAAGCTAGACTCTAGATCTGTACCCGACAGAAGCTGTCCCCAGCTGGCTATGTCCCACCGCCTGCACCAAGTCAGAGGCACAGGAAGAGCCTCTGGGCATGGGTTGTGGAATGTGTCTCCCTAAATTCATCCGCTGAAGTCAACTCCCAAATAACAGCAGTATTTGGAAGTGAGGCCACGGGCAACTGATCAGGTCACAAGGCTCGAGCCCTCATAAATGGGATCCAAGCCCTTAGAAGCATTGGCCAGAGAGCTAGCTGGTGCTCTTTCTGACAAACGTGAGAAACGATGAGCAGCTGCTGCTCTGCAGCCAGGAAGGGGCTCGCACGAGAACCCACCGGGCTGACACCCACGCCAAGATTTCAATTTCCCATCTGGGAGTTTATTCTCTCAGTGCCCTCGCCCCATGGTTTAATCACCATCCCTTTACCCACGGCACCCCATATCAGGGAGCTACTAGGGGGCAGTAGCTTCCTTCCCGGTCTCTGCAGTGCCCTGTTCCAGTCCAGGTGTGTGGGAAGTACTTAGTGTGTGAGCAATGGCTGTGAGCAGGACCACCATGGTGCACCAAGCCAACTGAAACGCACTGTCATAGACTCAACTAACGCTTGGGTCCTGCTCTCAATATGCTCTCAGCTCAGCAGGAAGTTTCTGCTCATCCAGGAAACAGTTCTGGCATTCCTTGTGCCCCTAGGAAAGTGTCAAGCATGAAGGCCTACTCAGGGGCAAAGCATTTGCCCTTTCCTGTCCTGCTAATGTTTCCCCGGGGGTGCCGTGGCCATCCTACTGATTTTATTCTGGGCCTGAATATATGGTGCAGGGTGATGTGTGGGTATGGCAGACGATCATGTATGTGAAAACTCATGTTGCTGCTCAGTATTGTATATTGTGCTGGTCTTGAAATGACTTCTTCGCGGAGCAAGTGTGACCTTGGAGGAATCACTTCCTGGCGAGTCTCATATCCAGCTGGGTTATGCAAGTGATCCGTGTTGTTGGTTAGTTTGGTCATTTGTTGGGAGCTTTGGTTCTGCCCCTTCTCTCCCGAGGCTCAGCACAGATAACCTGGGTGCACCTCCGGTCTGGTACATTGGCGCTTGAATATCTCGCACCTGACACAATTTCCATTTATTTTGGAATTTCAATTAAATGTTGAAAGTACATGGCAATATTCTCTGAAAAGAGGCACATGGAGTGGATGGTCTCTAGGAAGAACTCCGTAAATGAGAAAGCAGACTCCATTTTAACAGGCTTTGTGGGTCGTTTTTTGTCCTCATTGGGTAAGTCACCCCTTACTTTTGAGGGTCATTAGGGCGTCTAACAAAGCAGGGCATCGTCAAGGTTCAGGTAGAGATTAGACAGATTATCTGACATCAATAAAACTTGCATTTTAGCGGGAAGGAGATCATGCACTGCTCAGCCATTTACGGCTCTATTAAGCCAAAAAACTGGGCTGATGTTAGTCTTGTTAAATGTTCATTTTTGAGCCGGGCACGGTGGCTCGTGCTTGTAAGCTTCAGCCTATGAAGCGGCAGGGGCTAGGGATCGCGGTTCGAGTCCCGTCTGGGGCCCGTAGTGAGACCTAGTTCCAAAAAATAGCTGGGTGTGGTGGCGCATGCCTGTCATCCCAGCTACCTGGGAAGCTGAGGCTGGGGATAGCTTGAGTCTGTGGTACCCTGGGCAACGAGAGCCTGCGGTTCCATGGGCAAAAACAGCAAGACCCAGTTTCCAAAAAAAAAAAAAAATGTTCCTTTTTGAAAAATCAGTTGCTTGGCCTTGGTGCTATGGAGGAGACAGGTGCTCCCCAGGTGCCTGGTCTACTCGCACGGTGACTGTAATGGGAAGCCAGTCTCTTCTGAGGTGTTTGCACAGGTGTCTGGAGCCCATGGGAGTAGAGAGGAGAGGGCAAGCTCTTTGGTGTGGGATGTTTTGGAAAGAATCTTTGGAGAAAGAAGTTGGCTTTGATTCTGCATTGTGATTCGTGTCCTGAAAGACCTAGGTGCCAGGGGTCCCAGGGAAGAAGCAGCTAGCACTTGGGCCTGTAGATAAAGGCCAAAGTGAGGGCCTTTGTCTTTATTCTCTTTGAGTGGGGCTGTAGCTGCCCCTTCTCTCCATGGTCTCAGGCAGCAGTTGCCTCTCAGTCCATCAAGAATGTCGTCATAGTTGTGAGAGTGGAGAATGCGGGACTCAACATTTTTCTGGGCTGTCAAGCCAAACAAAGGAAATGCCTCCATCCTTTTTAGTGCACAGGAGAGGCTGAAGAGGCTGTGAGGTACTCGCCCAGGAAGCAGGAGCCCTGCATGTGAGGACTAGGTTGATGGAGTGTGCCTGTGTCACCTGAGGCAAGTCACTGCCCACCAAGCGTCCCTGTTTCCATCTGTTGGGGGGGGGGGTAACCGTTGACAGGACATAGAAAACAACTTTGTAAACTCCAAAATGCCATCTGTAAGTGAAGAACAGTTTATTATTACTATTATTGTTGTTGTTGTTAAGAACAAAAAGTTTTAAGGAAGCTGCTTTCAAGAAAGGGTTCCTCCTGCTGCCTCAGCCCATGTAACCCAAGGCTGGAAGGCAGGGGCTGAACGCCCTCCCACTTTCACATCCCACCCCAGACCCCTGAGCGCTCTCTGTCCAGTTGGTTGATTGGTTTTTTTCGAATCCAACTTAAATGCTAGCGAACTGCCCTCCAGCACCATTGGCCAGCCTGGAACCTTCTCCCGAGCAATAATGGTCCAGCTGGTAGGCTGGTTGGGCAGGCAGGCTGGGAATATGCCAAAGAACAAAAGTAAGGTCCTTGCTTCTATGCCTTGCATGTGCTCCAGAATTTGTGGTGAGGATGGAAGGGGGGTGGGGGTCAAGCAAACAAATGTTATAGCAGGTGACAGATACACTGGAGAAAATAGGGCAGGGAGAGGGGGCTGGGTGTGCCGGGTGTGGGAACAGTTTGCAATTTCAATGAAGGGGAAAACGGATTTTAAAAAAAGGACTTTGTAAATGGAAAAGCCCTAAACACATGGGAGAGCCTTTGCTGGCAGGTAAGTTTGAAGCTGCCAGAGTTGTCTGCATCTTTTTGTGGAATCATCTCACTGTGAGGAACTGGGATCACTCACTCATTCAATATTTATTGAATACCTGCTTGCTGAATGAGCAAATGTTGGTGATAATGACAATAGCTATACTTACAGCGCGTCTACTTTGTGTTAAGCATTATTTATACTGGATCTCATGTAATCCTCCTAATAAGGCGTGCAGACATATGTTCCCCAAGTGAGCAGCACTAGCGTTTAGACAATGAGTCTGATTAAGGAAACCCTTCTGTCCGTAAATTGAAAGTAGAAAGGAAATGGCTTTGATGGGGACTTGTGATGCTATTTCAGATTCACAGAATCAGCTGCTTGCCAGGTTCTGGCAGTGTCCCCACTCCATTGCCTTTGCTGCCACTACTTGATCGCAAGTCACCAGTGCACTCCAGATGGGGCGCTACGACAGTTTCCTTAGCTGGCCATAGATCTGAGGCAGGTGGGAGGAAAGTAAATATATTGGACTTGGGTAGAGGACAATGGGTGCTTCGTGGAGAGCTAGAGTGACCACACCTGGAGAGAAATCCTAACCTGTCAAAAAACTAAGAGGGTCTTAAAACAATGGCACTTCATTAATGAGGGGGGGAGGGAGGGAGGGAGGGAAGGAGAAAGAAAGGAAGGAACTTTTCCTGTCACCTCTGGGGTGGGCTGATTGGTTGTGGTGACTGGTCATGCTTTATGTTGCCCAAATGATGGCACAGCTGTATCAAAATCCTCAGTTTTGTAGGCTGAAATCCTAGTTTCCATTTATTTATTTACTTATTTATTTTTGTTGTTGTTGTTGTTGAGACTATTTTTGCCTGTGGAACCACAGGGTCATGTTTCCCGCGGTACCACAGACTCAAGCAATCCCCAGGCTCACCTTTCCAGGTAGCTGGGATTACAGGCGTGTGCCACCACTCCCAGCTATTTTTTGGAACTAGGTCTCACCATGTTGGCCCGAGCGGGACCGGAACCACGATTCCTGGCCCCCGCCGTGGCTTCTTAGGCTGCCACTTACAGGCATGCGCCACCATGCCCAGCCCTACTTTCCCTTTAGAGAGGTATGCTGTTAATGGGACTTTGAGAATCCTTGAGAACTTTCATTTTGTCCTCCTGTAGCTATTGCACCCAAGGCGGGAGAATCTGCTTAGAGGAGTGAAGACAGGGTACCTGGGAGGCATGGAAGTGGGAGCCAAGAAGCGAGCCTTTGAGAGGTCACCAGAGGTCCAGCCAGGACTGGTCTGGGGCCGGTCTGCAGGGCCTCGCTCTCTTCTTCCCTGCCGCCAGCGCTCCAGCTCCCTAAGTGTAGATATCTGCCTGGAAACGGTACTCTGCTTTCTGCTGGAGAAACCAAAAATCAGGCGAACGGACTGTCCAAGCCTGCCAGGTCTGCTCTTGCCATTTGTAGTTTTCAAATCCGCGGTCTCCTTTGCAGCCCCAGTGCCCCTGCCTCACCCCCACTTTACTGGCTTATTATTATTATTATTATTATTATTATTATTATTTTATTTTTTGAGACTAGGTACGTATCGCTATTATTGCCCATGGAACCGCAGGCTCACATTGCCCGGGGTACAACAGACTCAAGCGATCCTCAGCCTCAGCTTCCCAGGTAGCTGGGATTTTGGGAACTACATCTCGCTACATGCCCCTGGCGGGACTCGAAATGTGATCCCTGGCCCTGGCCACGGCTTCCTAGGCTGCCGCTTACAGGCGTGCGCCACCATGCCCAGCTTTACTGGCTTATTACAATAGCTTCTTCAGTTCCAAGCTTTCTAATAGCCAGAGTTGATGCTACCGCTTACCTGTTTTAAATTATTCAGCAGCTCTCCACTGCCTGCACAGTGAAGGTGGACTGTTCAGTGTCACGTAGATGGGTCCTTGTGACCCGGCAGCCCCTGCCAGTCATGCCAGCAGACCTTTAGATCTCGGCTCCAGCTAACCCTCATCCTCCAGGCAGCCATCTCATCTCTGGCACCCTGGCACGGTTCTGTGTTCCTGACTGGATTTTGTCGGTTTCTTTCACCACCGTTGCCTAACGGTCAGCGTGCTTTGCTCTCCCTGCACCCACCGTGCTCTGCCACCATGCTCTGAGTTACTGGAGACAGACATTCTTCCATCTGTAACCCGGGGCTTTGGTTCCTTCGATGACAGCATCCAACTAGGAGTAACTCCCCCCTCCCGTCCCCACCGACTCATCCTGCAGCTTTCTGCTTGGCATTCCTTACTGCCTCTTCCCACCTACTCGGTGCTATTCAATGTGCTTCAGTCCATGCCACTGGTAGTTTCTGGAAGGAGGAGCATGAGGCAGATAAGGGTTGTTGTTTTGTGGGCCTCTCAGTCTAGTGGGAAAACTGGGAACAAAAATTCTAGCGCAGCCTGGAGAGCCTGCGACCCTTTGGTGTTGCCTCAGGGAATGTGTGTCCTCCAGTCCCTGGGAGTGACCCAGCCAATGTGTGTCCTCCAGTCCCCGGAGCGACCCAGCCGGGTCTCATTGCCGGCTCTGTTGGAGTTTGTTGGGTGGGTGGAGATGGGGGGTGGGGGGCAAAGAAATCCCCCTGAGGAAACCATTCATTTGGATTCTGTTTTAAAGTAAGATGTACTTTGTTAAGCGATGTCCATGTTAAAGCTGCCCAAACAAGAGACAGACGACCGGGCCTTCTTGTTTGGCAGAAGCGTTGCTTTGCTAAGCCCGGGCCATTCTGTTTTCACTCAGGGAGTTGGGGTTGGGTGCGTCCCCTGCCACCTGTTTTCCGCCGTCTCCTACCTGCCTCACTTGCCACCTTAAATACCCCTGTCTGACTCGAGGGAATGCACAGCTCTTCACACATGTGGGGGGGGGGACAGCACTGCAATGGCCCCCAAAGCATTAAGGCACCGGAGGGAACGAGTGCGGGGACAGATTTGTGATTTGTGGCTCTCGTCTGCGCTGGCAGAGCTTTCGGGATTGATTCAGCCACAGGCCCGCCCCGCCCCCCCCCCCCCCCCCGTGAGGCCATTGCCTGTATTATACCAGCCGAAGGACAGGCCGGGGTGGGGGGCGGCAGGCCTCGGGGAGTCCCGGGTGCCCAGCGGCGGCGGCGAGCACAGGTTGCATATTCAAATTGGAGGGAGGAAGGGAAGTTCGGGGGGTGGGGAGACTGCCAGCAGGGGCTGCGGCCGTGAATCTGCAGCTCTCGGGCCGCCCACTTCCTAGCGCGTCGCCTAGGAGATCACCTGGCTCAAGAGGTGAGTGAGCAGGGGCGCGGGAAGCGGCCTGTGAGGCCTGGGCCGGCGCTCTGATTCTAGGCCTGAGCCGAGAACGGGTAGACTGTCGTGGGAAGGGGTGTCTCTGTCAAGTGGGGACCCGACGCCACAGGCTGAGGAAACGGCAAATCTCCTGTTCGAGGAAGTTGGCCCTGGACCGAAGCGCTTGAGAGCGTTCTGTGGCGAGCAGTGTGAGGAGGCGCTGGGCCGGCGTCTCTGAAGCGCCGCTCCAGGCTCTGTCCAAGGTACGGCTGCGCCCTCCCCTTCTAGCCTCCCTCCCCCTGCCCTGCCCCCACACCCTGTGGGAAGGCGGCCGGCCGGCCGGCAGACGCTGGCTTCGGATTTGCTGAGCGGCATGGCTCCTGTTTCTGTCTGCAGCCAGTTTCATGCCACAACCAAAGAACATAGTTTTCCTCTAATCCCAGTTGATGCGGATGCCGTTTTAGTTACCTGCGTGCTTTGCCCACCTTGAAAACTTGCAGTTCCTCGTACAGGGATATCTCGTTTATCTCCCTCCCCCCACTCAGTCTGCCCCAGGGAAAGTCAAATTTTCGGCTGCAGACTATAGTCACGAGAGTTATGCAAAAATGCATACCCATCACCAGGAAAGTGTCCTCATTAACACATAAACAACGGTTCAGCGGCCACCAGTGTGCTAATTTATGCTAAGCCCAGCTATTCACATGTAAATCATAGTTTGCTAAGCCCAGGTTTACCTGCCCTGGTCACCCCCCAATACCTCGGAGCAAACCCTCGGAAGGTGTCCAGCACCTCCCCCCCCCCATTCCAGGAAGCAGCAGATGTGTAGGATGTCTAAAGAGCAGAAGCTTCTTCTGCTAATACGCATCTACTAAAGCCAAAAGTGCTTGCTTAATACCAGAAAAACCCTTCAACCTTGTTTTCATAACATAGTTTGCAATTGAGTTGTATTGAAGAGGTTTTTCCTGTGAGCATCCAGAGTGGAGGCACACGAGGATCACTTTAGAACTCTGAATGATCCTAAGGCTGCCTTTTTTAGTTCCCGCACATGCACGCGAGGATCACGGGCTAGTAACGTAGCGCCACTAGTGCCACTCAGGCTGGTCTCCTCGATTGTTGAAGTTGGGCAAGGGGCCAGCTCACACCCCAGTGCCTTGGAGCCGAGGGCTGTTTGTCAGGCTGGCCACTGGCCCCACTCCTTGCTGGGCTTGTGCTGAGGAGAACCTTGATTGCAGACGTGCTGTCACTGCACAGAGATTGACTTGCCTGAGCAAGACAGTTTTTTGCTTTTTTTGTCCTCCAACTCCCCTCTCTCTGACTCTTCAGCTACACTTAAACGTTTGATGAAACGCTGGGAGAATTGTCTATATCGCCCAACTTCTAAGTCACTGAATATTCTAATCCTTCAAATTCCTTGCAGCTGAGGCCACTTTCTCGCTGCCAGGAGGGTTGGAACCAGTGTGTGGGTGCTGCAGCCTGATGCTCGCTCCCCCCCCCCCCACGCCCCGGAGGGAGGTGTGGTACCTCGCTGGAGCTTTACAACTCACTGGAGGTGAAATAAAGAAATCGGCACAGGCGAATCCACTCTGCAGCAGAAGCGGACCAGCATCTGTCGTGGCCACGGGGATCAACTCCAGTTCATGCCAGTATGCCCAGACCTGGCGCGCAGAAGGAAGGCACTGGGAAACTTCTCTCATCCTTAGTTGAGATCCCAGTCATTGAAACGGGAGAAATTAATGTATTCTCTTGAGCCCAAACACCTGTTCATCCTGTATCCCCTACCACGAATAATCAGTTCTTCTCGTGATTATGATAGGCCTGTTGAGAAAATTGCCCATCTTCTTATTATAATTTTTATGCACACTCGAAATGAATATTTAAACTCCGATTTGTCAAGAGCCATGTCCAGTTGTTAGGTTTGCACAATCCCACGTGAGTAGGGCATTTGCCACCGTGGCTTTTAATATCAAGCTAAAATGCTTGGGATTTGTCAGTCTCATCCTAATAAAATACCAAAAGCCACATCCGCCCCTCCCCCCTTTTTTAACACCCTGGTCACAAATATATGCTCGAAAAGAAGATAATTATCATAAGGCATCTATATGATTACAGATTACTCGATTGTAAATCCTTCTTCTTTGGCAAAATGACTTGATTGATTTTGGAATTTGAACCTCTTTGTGATACACCGCTTAGAAGTGACCATTTCAGAGAAGGCAAAAGGGGACTTAGCACATTCAGAAAAGAGTGCTGCATAAATAAGGGGAATCACACTGAATTGCCAAAGATTATTTTAATGGCTCGAACCCCTTCCTGTTACAGTAATTACAGGAACATCTTTAAGCTCTTCTCTGAAGAACTTGTGAATTGAAACAGCAAATGTTTTAATGAATTTCAATTATTTAAAAATTTGTATTAGAATTTTCAAAAGGAATGATTTCTGTTTCCCCTGTTCATTAAGCATAAGCAGTCTTTCATGCATTTTCCTTCTGTGATACGCATCTTATATGATTATGTATAATATTGTATTGCATAGCAGTATACTTATTTGGGATGACTGTTGATTTAGGGGAAATACACACAAATTAGATTTCAAAGAGCCACATTTCAGAATAATAAACATATCTTCCATTTTGAACTGGGGGAAAAATGGTCTGGTTGCAATTTCTGCTTGTAAATGGCAAATATCAGACTATTTTATAAATCAGAGGATAGCAAGAAATCAGTTACCTAATTCTGAAAACCCTATTAGTTGTGGCAAATGGAAATCAAGATTTCTCTCAAGCACCTGCCTGCAACAGAAGTCCTTCGGACAGACTCTATATAACCTCTCATTAAATCAGTGTGCACAGGGCTAATCAGCAGATGCTGCTGACATGAACCCAGATGTAATCTCTTTAACCTTGTCCTGTAAGGCGCACACAAGTCGTGACCGGGGAATTCAAAGTAAATTAGGTTTTACACTAAAGTCTATAATCTAAATTCAATTTGATTAAAACGATGCCTGATTTGTGTTTGTAATGAAATATTCCACTGCAGCTATTAGCTGTGTTTTTGTTTTTTTTTTTTTTTTGCTTTAATCTTTACACTTAAGTCTATGTTTTCACATCATTTTAAGGTGGCCAGTTTTCCATCACTATCCTGCCCTAAATAGTTAAAATGAAGAGGCTTTTAAAGGAAGAAGATAGAAGCAAAAGAACTATTTTTCAGAATAATCCACTGGGGAGGCAAACATATTACCTGATCTCAGGAATGAGAACTGGAAAAGTGCCACTTTACAAGTCCAAATACGGTGTTCCTCTGTATTGGAAGGATTTTGTCTGTTTAATATGAGAATATTAGGCTTCCTTTATTACATGGATGCTTCACTCAGCAACTATTCTGTTAAATTAATTGTTCGTGTCAACACAACTTTGCAAAAATTCAGCCAGCAACAATAAAAATCGTCTGTCATTGCCAGAATTCCGCTGGGATGTTTTTACATTTTTTATTTCTTTTGTAAATTTCTGGTCTTAAATATGTAATTCCACCTCCTGGGGGAAACTTACAGAGTTTGAACTGTCTTTGGCTTCAGCTATTTTTGAATCGGGAGCTGAGTTGCAGACAATTTTGCAACTTGTTTTTTAAAGCTGTTATTTTTCTTGTTTAATATCTCTGTCTTCTCCCCACAACTCTCAGGGGTGGCAGAAGCTAATAGAAGGCCCCAACCATTTTCCCTCATAGATAGCCCCCAAAAGTTTGCTACTTATCTTCAGTGTGGCCCTGAGAGGGAGGGTGCAGATAAGGGCTAGGAGGGTGTAGCAGGGAATGTGAGGAACACACTTCAGGGAGAAAATTGAGGGTACCAGGTGACATGTCCAGTTTTGGGAGTCCAGTGCACTTCTGGGTAAAGGAGTGCTTTCCCCTCTGAGACTTGCTCCTAAGACTGATTTGTGAGCAAGGGAGTTCTGTTGTAACATGGAGATTGTAAGCCTGCTCTTTCCTGTGCTCACCAGACGTGTCCTCACGCAGGGGTGGAAGCAGTCACAGGAGAACTGGGATGTAGTCTGGATTGGGGGTTCGGAGACAGAAATTCTAACTGTGGTATGGTTGCGACCCTGAACTGGTCACGTTCCTTAGCCGGACATTTATGCTATTCCTTGGATATGTTGAGCCATCCTTTTTAAAAATTATTAACTGAGGCCAGGCATGGTGGCGCATGCCTGTAAGCGGCAGCCTAGGAAGCTGCGGCCTGGGCCAGGGATCGTGGTTCAAGTCCTGCCGGGGGCACATAGTGAGACCTAGTTCTAAAAAATATATATAGCTGGGCGTGGTGGCGTGCGCCTGTAATCCCAACTACCTGGGAAGCTGAGGCTGGGGATTGCTTGAGTCCGTGGCACCCCGGGCAACGTGAGCCTGCAGTTCCACGGGCAAAAATAGCAAGATATAGTCTCAATAAATAAATAAGTAAGTAAGTAAATAAATAAATAAATAAAATTATTAACTGAAATAGAAAAAAAATATTCAGGTACAATAGCATTGAGTTAAGTGCCCAGATCCTAAGGCTACAGTAGGATCAATCTTGAAATGCGTATAAATTCATTCAACCACCAATCAGATCAGGACATCCAAGGACCCTCAGGAAACACCCACCTGCTCCTTAGTCACTCTCTGGACAATTATCTGTAATTGAAATCTGAGCTGAGATTTATGTAGCCAAGGTTTGGTCGCATTTTGTTGAATCTTTGGACATCAGTCATCCAGTAAATGTTCAACTAATATACATTCAGCACATAATTTGTATATGTACTATGTGTATTTATCATGTATAATATATATGTAGACACTTTATTCTGACTTCTGATTTTTCTGCAGTTTCTTGTCTTAGGCCAGTAGAGTTCTAAGATGTCTTTATTGCCTGAGTCTTAGACTATGAAGTCAGAGTTGAAGATCCTCGTTAGGCCAACAATAGCATCAAAGGCCAAAATTTCCTAGGTGGGTCTCATCCTTCTAGGTTTCTGTCAGGAGTCTGAGAAAAAAAAAAAAAAGGCAAAAGAACAGTTGTTGCACATGATGCTATGTGGAGTGTTAAGCTGGTGAAAGTGTCAATAGTGGAGTGCTATTGTCATAGCACTCGAGGGTGTTTTATAGGCCTTTCTTCTCTATTACCTTTTTGGGTCTTGCCCACTCTGCAAGGTCTGTGCCATTCCCCTCTTTGACGGTGCAGGGCTGACAGTGAAATGACAGACCATACCATCAGCAAGTGGGCTTTCAATTTCATTTTTGATAGGTCTGGCCTCAAAGCCACTTAACAAACAGAAAAACCTCCAGAATATTGGACCCGTGTCCAAAATACTATTCTTTTCCTCTCTCTAATTTTCTTCCTGCAGGAGAATGGCCTGTAGTTCTGATTTTTCTGTTTCCCTGTCTGCCCCTCAGGACATAGCAGTTCTCTCAGCAGCTGGGCAGTGGTAGCACATGGACAAATTATTCCATAGGGTCATCGTCCCAGAGCTGCTCTGGAAGCAAGGGATGATCATGCACTGGTAGCCGTGTCCAAGAAAGGGCCATAGAGTGGGGCCTCCAGTGCGGGGGAGTTTCTGGGGAATGATGGAGTGCTCCGGATGTTGCAGTACCTAGCCAAGAGACTGCCCACTGTGTGGCTGTCTGCTCTGAACTTTCTCCCCTTGTGTGGATGGGGTGGGGCCAGGAGAGAGGATTACCTAAAGCTACCCTGTCCCTTAAGGTCGCCATGGATCTCATCTGGCAATTTCAATGAAGATGGGATGGTATCAGATTAAATCAAATGAAAAATCCAATTCTGTTTCACAGTTGGCAACAGCCAACATTTCTCGTGACCAGTAGCATATTGTTGCCATGTCGAACAGAAATGTGCACCATTTGGGTCCCACAAGAAGTTCCACTGGTCTAGACCATGGACAGCGTCCACTCTTTATGTTAATCGCCACCTCTCAGCAGACTGAGGAGGAAGGGTGCACCCCAGACTCTGCAGACTTCATTGGGTGCTCACCCTACACCCCCCTCCCTTCAGCCCAGCACTTTGCCAGTTCATGCCAATACCTCAGTTTTCCTTTCCCAACTTTGGTTGTTTTCTTTCAAAGTTGAGGCACATCTTGTCTATGATCGACAGCATCTTCTCTTTGGTGCTAAAATACAAGGGATGAACGTCCAGTCTTCGGTAGCTTCGAAAGTGGGAAGAGAACAGAAGGAATTCTCTTTCTCTTTAAGCTTGCAATTTCCCACTTTTGTGAACACGATTAATATCTCGGCAAATTATAGACTTAACCATTGTGAAACTGACTCCCTCTCCCCACAGGTACCCCCATTTGTAACTTTTGAGGAGAAGGTCATGGCGACCTTTTGAATTTTGGTCAAGGGATCAAGGAGACCTTTTGAATTTTGAGGGAGAAGGTCACAGGGACCTTTTGAATCACCTTGGACTTGAAGGTGCAGTTGTGTGCTTGCAATGCCAACAGGGATTTTCTTATTTAGAATGGCTTAGTAGTACCTACTCCTCCTCCTACTAACAGGAATTAAAGCCCCCTCTCCCTCTTATTAACCGCAGGACATCTTAAAACAATCAGCAGTCATTGTTAAAAAGCAGCTCATTATTTTTCATATCTCAAAGATTGAACCCTCCACCATGATTAATAACGGATAGTTGTTATCTGCTTTGGTCACAAAAATTCATGTACAAAAGAAACACTTTGGCAAATTAAAAGTAAAATGGTAGCATGAACACTTGTATCTGCTCTGCTAATTAAAAGACTTACCTTATTAGGCCTTGGGGGGGAGAAAAGAAAGAAACAAACAAGTATGATTTGCTAGATTAATTTTATGGTCTGTCCTATTTAATCAAACTATACCTTTTAGTGAAAATGACAAATCTGAGTTGTCAGAATATGGTAGATAAGGAAGATAAAGGTCATATATTTTAATGTCACTGAAGGTCTTATTAAAGGAACCTTAATTACATTAGGTACCTACGAAACATTAATTAAATGCTGTCTGAAATAATTAGGTCCAAGTTACTGATGGTCTAATTAAACTCAGTTTCTTATTTTATAAGAAAACTAAAGGTCCAGTATCTCTGTCTGCAGCATAATTGATAGTATGTCAAAAAGGCAAAATAGTAACCTTGACCAGCAGCCAGGAGAGAGGCTGTGGTTCCCAGGCCTGCGCGCACCAACTCCATTGATCAGGTGGGCTGTGCTGCTGCCAACGACATGTCTCAGCCCCTGGGTAACAAACGGGGGCACCCTCACACTGGGGAGGTAGCCACAGTTCAGAGGTTCCTTCACTTGGGGCTCGGAAAGTTCATGGTGCTTGTGCAGGAGGGTGGGTTCTTTCTACCACACTGCTTCCTCCTCAGAAAGCCATCTGCTTCTGTCCCCTCTGTGCAATGTGCCTCTGAAATACTACTTACTTTCCCGCCACACGCCATCTAACAGAGGGCATCCTGGTCTTGGGAAGGACTGCCCCAAACACCATGCCCATATGTGTTTGGTATCTCTGTGCCATCACATTCATTTTATTCTTTAGTTGTTGCTTTGTATATGCAGAGAAGTTCATAAATAACCCTTTCTTCTCAACCCTTCCTCACCCTCAAAATTGATATAAGCCTCTTCCCTTTCCTGGGTGAGGAGACAAATTTTGATATCAGGTAAAAATAGGGCAGAAGCCTCCAACCAACAAGCCAAAGGAAAAAAGCAGCACTTTTAAAATGCGGCTTCTGCTGCCCAGATTCTCTCAGGTTCTTCCCACCTGTGTGTGGCAGTTGTCAGTCCCATTGCAATTTAACAATAGGGTTTTATTAACAAAGGAAATGAAACAGGAAAACAGAAATTCCTTAAAGCCTCAAGTGACCAGTTATCTTACCCCATCACCGTATTAGTCTCAATGGTCCCAAAGACACATGTCTGTGATGGTGTCCCTTTGCCCTCCAAACCTGAGGCAGGCACTCTGCAAAGTCCAGTCTTTCTCCAGCATCTTCTCTTTTTGCTTCTTCTCTCTCCAGCATTCTGAGCAGCTCAGCGTCTCCAAGACTCTTCAAACTTTTCCAACAAGTACTGATGCCACATCAGCTTTCCAAATCCCTGGCTTTCCCAGACTTTCCAACCAGCTTTCACACCACCTTGCTGCGGCACCATGCACTTCCTTCATTAGGCCTGCCTTTGGCAGTGACTGGCCACATCTACCAGTCTGCCCTCAGCAGTCCCCAGTCACCCCCAGCTTGCCGTTCTGGCATCCGATTCCCCACCAGCTAGTCATCTGCCAGCCACTATCCCATCATGGCTCCTCGCCATGGCCAGCTCACCCTTCCAGGGGCTTCTGCCTAGCCCGACCACTCTGGCTCCTGTTTACTGGCTGCTGTTCTCATGTCTCCCACACTTCTCTCCTGTTCCTCTTTTTATCTATTTTATTTATTTATTTTTTTTGAGAATAGGTTTCACTATTTTTGCTTGTGCAACCGCAGGCTCACGTTGCCCAGGGTACCACAGACTCAAACAATCCCCAGCCTCAGCTTCCCAGGTAGCTGGGATTACAGGTGTGCACCACCATGCCCAGCTATATTTTTTTGGAACTAGGTCTTGCTATGTTGCCCCAAGCGGGACTCAAATGGTGATCACTGGTCCCTGCCACAGCTTCCTAGACTGCCACTTACAGGCATGCACCATCATGCCTGGCCTGTCATTTCTTCCTGCAGGTCTTTCTCTCAGACATGCCCACTAGCACAGTATGGCACCCAATACAATTTTCAACTGTGTCACTACCAGAGGCCCTGACTGCCAATCTAGCTGAGTCACCCCGTATCAATTTGAGCTCTACTCCTGCTTCCTTGCCTAGTTGACTCTATTTACCATTGTCGTCTCTCAAAATGGCAGAGTGCTGATACTGGTTTTTATGTGTATCGTATAGGAAGCCCCTTGGCAAGAGTTGTCTTGATTTCTCTTTGCTTACTCCTGGTCCATTTGTGCCCAGCTGTCATTTTCTATTTCAGTACCAACTCTCAGGAGCCTGCCTTAGAAACAGGGTGGGCTTCCTCTTCGAGACTATGGCCCGCCTCCTCCTTCTTTGAATCTACTCTGCTGGCTTTAGATGTTCAACGTGAGGAAAATGACATCCTCCATGTTTGCCTCACATAATGTCTTGTGTAACAATTAATTGCATCCATCCCATAACCATCATCCAGTACAACACTTAGTACTCAGCCATCTTTCATGGAACAAGGAGCGCAGCCATCTTGGTCAGGTTGGAGCACAGCAACAGTTATCCCATGGAGAAGGAACTGCTTTGATTGTCCCCACATCACCCCTCCTATTTGGGCCTGCAGTGTCTGGTTTGCCTTGCCACTGCCTCCTTTCACTCCCTGAAGTCTCGTCATTTTAAGTTGAAAGACTGGCATGGGGCCAGAAGAGTTAAGTCTCACTTTTTGCTTTCTTCTCCTTTCCACGCTCTAATCTCACCTACTCCAAGCATCTCAAGTTATCCTGTTTAGCACCCCTTATACAAGCTTTGTCACTGATTATGCCCCCCATTACCACATGGATAGAAATAGAATCATGCATTCTGAACACTGGAGGGAACTGATCTGGTATGAATGCCTCAATATAAACAGCAGCAACTGAAGCCCAGGAAAGAGAAGGGTCACAAAGCAAGTTCCTGGCCAAGCAAAGCTGAATTCTTCATCTGTTATTCTTTTCATTATAATGTGCTGCCTGATATCACTTACTTCTAGACTCAAAGGCATTGACATGCTAGGAAAACAAGTGAATAATGCATTAAACCTAATGTATGGACAACTATAGTTTACTAATGAACAACAATTAACTGTATTTTCTCATTTCCAGTGCATACCTTGGCCGCCACTGACTTTTGTGGTTTTCCTTGTGTCAGTTCTATTGACTCCCCAGAAAATCTTTCACGTCTACTTCAAAAGTATTTTTAGATAAAGGGGCCACTTTAATGTAGTATGTTTACTTTTCGAGTATGATAGTTGTACACATAAATGCAAAATTCAACAGTCTGACATGAAGCCTCCAAACACAATAAAACTTGCTGACAGTAAACTAAAGCTGAGAAATACAGTCCACCACCCATTTGCTTGCTCACTCAGCTGTAGCCACTCACCCTTCCTCTGCTGTCTTTATTTTTTGCTTTCTCAGTGAGGCTACATCTGCTGGGAGAAGTCTGGGGATTGCAAGCTGTGCAGACACCTCAGTTTCGCAGCCTGGTTGTTAGATGCACGGGATCTGTGAGATAGAAGTCACAGGTGAGCAAATGCTCCATTTTAAGTAGTACATTGTCTTCTTCCAGAGTAATTAGATTTATTCCAATGAATAACTGTAGTAATTATCTTTTTTGATTCAATTTTATTTTGCTTTCTACCATTGAGAAGAAAAAGATGGGGGGGGGCAGGGAGAGAGTATATCGTTTGTATTACTTTGCTCAAATGTATACATTCCTATTTACAACCTTTATTTCACTTTTGGGATTTTACGTATAGCTTGTTATGGATACTGTCACGAAGTGCTATCACAGCTTGGTAGTTACAGGTTTTTGCAGAAAGCAACAGTATTATTTGTAAGGAATAAAATAATTAGGTGCTGGAGTCATAATGGGGGTCACTTGTTTACATGTTTGCCCTGCAGAGACTGTATTAATCCAAAGTCTCTCTCTATAAGATAATATACGTGTGGCCAAAGCACCATCGGCAGGGATGTAAGCATACATTGAACCGTAAAGCGTATATGTCAATACTTGATAGTTTCAGAAATCGTCCTTTTAAATGGCAAGTACCTTTACATGCCTTCCCCCCAACTTTTAGCTGCATTCCCCTTAGATTTCAGGAAATTGCTTCCTTCACTTGTAAGAGGAGTTATTTTTTCTCCTATTCCCTCATTTGTGGCCCTTCTTCCACCCAGTTCTCCCAACTAGCAACAGACTTCCCTGGCCTCTGTCTCTCTGACTTCTCCTCCCTAGCTCTGCCTCCTCCTCCTCTCTCTCTTTTTGCATGTTTATCTGGGGTGCTGGAGTCCCTGTAGCTCCTCCCTTCTGCAGAATGCCTGGATTGAAGAGGCCTTGGTCTCATCTTTCCTAAACCTTCCACACACCCTGGAGGCAGGCAGATCACACCAACTGAATTAGCCAGGACAGTTCCCAAAGGGCTAGAAATCTCTCCCCAGGAATAGCCCTCTGGGGGTCTCAGTGCTCAAATATGCAATCTCATGTGATTTCTCTTGGATTGGAATACAAAGCAATTCAGCAAAGTCAATACATTTGTCCTTTGAAATGACAGAAATCTTAAATAACAGTTATTTGGAGTCAGTGGCCTGCCCCTGCTGGGACCCTTGTCTACCTGAGGGCAGAGGAAAAAGGCCCTTTCTGAGCTCAGGAGCCCCCTACAAATGCACAAAATTATATGCTGGCGGCACCTACAGTCCCATTAGGAGGAGCAAAAATCAGCATTGGAAAGAAAGGCAGATCCAGATCAGCCGACTTGGTTTTCCTTCTAACCTGGCAAAAGAAAAAAACCACCAAAGTGAGCCAAGCCCCTAGAAAGGTGACCCTTCCGTCAGAGCCTGAAGTCTTAGTGGTGGGCACAGGTCCAGGGGAGGGGGGAAGCTGTTGGACCAGTCAGGGACCCCCGAATGCGATGACAAGGCCTCTTGTCCCTGGGGGACCCACACCCTGCCTGGCAGCTGCAGGGGACAACCTGACTTCCTCCTCCCCTGGGAGCACTTACCTGCAGTCCTGCCCACTTGGTCGTAAGGATCTAAAGAGAGTGGCCAATGAATTATGGAGCAGGACTGTAATAGCAGGTAGAAATGTGTCCTGTTATCAGTCACAGACATTCAAGCCCAGCCAGCGCAGCACCGTTGAAGGGACTATAAGCTCCAGGATCTTCTCATTCAACCAAGATTGCTTCATACAGAAGTTGACAATGGCTGCCTGAGAGCCATTGTTGATATTCAACATTTTTTTCAAATAGCTGAACAGCCTAGACAATAAGGCGTGACAGAAAACTTGGGCAGGAGGCTGGCTTGGAGTCTGGCTTAAGGAAGAAGCATGCTATCAAAATTAGTCAATAAACACATTTCTGAATGTTTAATTTCTTTGAAAATAAGGATCAACTTGACCATTCAGTTCTTTGCCCCCTCTAAAGCAAGGAAGACAACCAGAACTCCATTTCAGTTGCTCGTTAGGGTATCTCTCTAGCCTTCCTTTTCACATTGAAATGCTCCTGTGTAGTGACCCTATGAGTCTCACCTACTGTCTGACAGGGCAGAGGGACGCTAAGAACTTGCCTTGAGTGGCCGTTTATAGAGGTCCTGGAGCACTGAAAAGTGTTCTGGAGCCACCATAAAGGATTCATTTATTTTGTAATTCATTCAGCAAGTATTTGCAGAGTTCTGAGAATGTGCCACGGGTGTACAAAGTGGTCATTGCACTGAGTCTCCCTTTGCCAAGACTTTGTGGCTCTAGCGCTGGAAATCCTGCCTGGGGGCTGGGGGGGGACACAGGGAGACAGTCAACCTACTGATTGATTTCCTACTGTCGGTGGGCAGCAGAAGTATAGAGCGTGCAGGTTGCGGAGCGGGCTTGTTGCTAGAGAACCAGGGACTGTCCTGCCTCATTTCTTCCCATATCTTCTGAAGAGTCACACTGAGTCATGATCACCCTTTATTATAGCTACGATGCCTTTCAAGTCGCACCACGGTTAAGGGCATTTCCCAGGCCTGTGTCTACCCTCGCTGTTCCTCTACCTCTTTGTCACCATTGTCTCCATGTCAACTACAATTCAAGTATAAATTCTGGACATACTTTTCAATGTCATTTCCAACATCTTTCTTCATTATAGAATGGTAGTGATTTGAACCTGCTTGTCTTTCTACTTCCAGATGCTCCATAAACTAGCAATGGTTAAGGGTGAGGGCAGAGGATGAGTAAGTTACCCCCCATCACTTCAATTGCATAATAACTATGGCATCACTACTATCATATTTGTCATGACCTAGCTGCTTAAATGCCCATGATTGATAATTTTTGCAACATCCCTATAAACTGGGTTTTATTGCTCTAGTTTACAAGTAAGGAAACCAAGGCACACAGAGGTCATGTGGGGTCATCCAGCAGTCACAGGATAACAAACACAGATGCTACTGACACAGTGTTGACAAAGTTCACTGACCAAAGTCTCTTGGGATCTTGGAGCCTGGCCCTACGGACTTTATTTTGGCTAACTTCAATCCATTGCGTTTTCACCCACAGGCAGTGAGAAAATGTGAATGTTTTCCACGTCTGGATTCAGCTTTAAAAGTTCCTCGGTAGCAGGTAGTGTGTTCCACTTTGGCTGTTCTCTCTCAGGTAAACCTGCATCTTGTCTTTTAAGAAAACATCCCTAGGTTGGCCACGCACAGGGCCCAGATGTATTCCATTCCCCGGCAGTTGTGGCAAGGCCAGGCTTGGCGACTTCACAGCACACACATACCCTTTCTCATGCACGTAGCGCACAATTCTGCCCCTCAACCAAGACAACTGACTAGAATGTCATCTCTCTGCCCTGATTCCAGCGCAGGATGGCGAGCAGCTGGGCCTTTGAGAGTGTGTCCACTTAAAACCTCGACTCCATAATTGTAAAGCCTGGTCAAAGAAAATGACGTTCTTATATTTTCTCTATTCTTCGGTAAGTATGAGTCTCAGCTCAGCCCCTGAGTCAGACCATTTTGACTTAGTCATTTTGGGTCAATATGGAAGATAGTCTATTTCTCTAGAGAGGCTAAAAACATTCTTATTCTTCCAGGCTGCTATTTTTTGTTGGGGAATAATGGCAGTCTTTAATGTTGTTTCAGGGGAAGAAAATGTGCATGCATTACTCTGTTGATTCAGAAAAGGCATGTTCTGGTAGATTCAGAAAAGTATCTGTAGCTCATGATGGTGCAATATTGGAGACATTTCCTGTTTATTATGCTGTGTGAGGGGTGGCCCCAAAATGAAAGGGGAAAAAAGCATTTTAGGGCTGCATTTTTCTCCTTCAAACTGCCTGGGATGAGGAGAGAAATGTGGAAGAGCCCTCTTTGGGTTGGGGGAGCGCTGGGGCAGTGCATTCTCTGCTGGGGGGTCTGTGGTGGAGGAGGGGAGCTTGTTTGTGGTTGGATTTTGCACTCTCGTATTTAACCCTTTCTCAGCACACGACATCTCAGTAATTGCTTTCCTTTTCTCTTTTCCACCTGTTCACAGAAAATGTGATTTGGGAATTTCTAATACAATTTCAGAATGACCCTGAAATTGTGTGGTGTCTGGGGTCACCCTGTAAAGCTGAGAGGAGAGAACGTCTGTCTTCTGGGGAATTCCCAGGAATTGATTTATCTTAATGAGATGTAGATAGGTGTGTTGCTCACACTGGACCCTGTTGGATATTTCCCCCCCCATCCCATCTGGGATGAACAACACATAATTAAGTTACTGCATAATTAAGAAGGAATCCCTCAGCTTGGCCTTGGACTTCAAAAATAAAGACATTCTTTCCATTTTGATTGTTCCTGTGCCTCGCCTCGCCTAGCCCCCTAACCCCCTTTTGTTGGCCTCCCACACGAGGAGATGGGATTAGACCAGACTTGCAATTGCTTTAGTCAACATGTACGGATTGAGTGCCTACTATGTGCTAAGACTATTCCATGGGGCTGGGGTCCACAGCGCACAAAATGGCTGAAAATTTTAGTCCAGTGCTTACACACTAGGTGGGCGGAGGCAAGCAATAAATCAGAGTTTAAGCAAATAGAGCAAATAGTGACGTATCTGTTTATCCCCTTGCTACCAGCCTGAGGGCACAAAGACGGAATACTTAGGTCGTCTTTCTGGACCTTGCCTCTGCGACCTGGGTTGATGAAACTCATTCCCACTTGGGGACAATTTGCTCCTTACCTGACCCCCACTCTTAACCTTTAAACTTTGTGGCACCGTCTCTTGCTGTGAGTGCTGTGACCACCACAGGTGACATAGTTACTGTCACTCTGTAAGGCTGCGTTGCTGCCACCGCTGTGACTCTCCCTCACTGTGGAACCATGGTTTTTGGCCTGGACACAGGCTGGCCATTCACCCTTGCCTAGGTGGGAGCAGGAAGCATTTTGCAGCCAGCTGGCATCTCGTCTCCTCTGTTCCCAGCCAGGGCAGCTACCCAGGTCCTCTCCTCTCGTGGCAGCGTCTGACTTGGTCCCTCAGGCTCCTCACCTGTCTGTGATGATTTTGAATAAGGGCTGCACGTTTCATTTTGCACCAGGTCCTATTAATCATGTAGCCAGGCCAGCCTTCTCTTAACGTTATTGCTGTAACTCCTTCGGGTGCTTATCTGTGCGGTCGTTTTGAAAACACTTCTTGGGATGACACCATTTGTCTTTTTCTGAATCCTGCGTCTTTCATTTAGCATCATCATGTGCGAACGTTTCGTTTCATTGTGACCTGAAAGCGTTGTTGATGGTTTGCTGAGGACGAGAGTTGAGCGCTAGTCCATCCCTTATTTCACTGTTCTCGCTTTGTTCCATTTTGTTGAGTGATTGTTGTGCTCTTGTTTCATAACTCAGGACCTGAAAGGTTGGAAGAGCCAAACGGGTGTGAGCCATTATTATGTATCTGTGGTCTCATAGGCCTTTATGAAAAAAGGCCCTTGTGGTTACCCAGGGGTAGAATTCCATCTGGAGTCCAGGTTTCTGGTGCTTTCTGATGCTACCCAGAACCCCCCCGGGTCTCCCGTGCTGGAATAATCGACACTGTGCTTTGAGTCTGAGTGACCGTAGGCTGCAGAAAGTTGGAGCCTGGAACTTTATACCTTAGAATTCAGATCCTGGTGTTTGGTCGTCATCCCTGACCCTCTCCCTCCCCCCATGCCCCTCCCCTCCCCCAGTCTCTACCTCTAGCATAACTTCAAACACAACTCTTGGGGGGCTTTTGGAACTTCAGTAAGTTGCAGAGCTGGGCTGTTCCTTAGGCTGAATTACAAATGTCCCACGCCGTTGCCCATGAAGACTCTCTCACTCAGAAGTGAAGGTTTGAAAGCTGTGTCGTAACTAGAGGCAGGGTGAGATCTGAGCCTGGTTCTCTGTCCATTGCTGTTTTCAATATTCAACAATACTCAGTCGTGGAGAGGAGGGAGAATAACCTTTCCTGGATTACCCCAAGAGCTTCTTGAAAGCTGTGGGCCAGTAAGTAATGAGTAAGTGATGGTGTGTGTAAGGCGTGTCCAGACCCTTGTTTGTCTCTGGTGCCAGGGACCCCGAGGTGGGCAGGGCAGGGCCATGTGTTGAGATCCCTCCTAAGTCAGTTCGCAGCATCCCTGTGGAGGACGGTGCACTCCCCATACCTGACATACACCTGGGGGAGGAAAATGATCTGTTGTTCACGGAGCGTTCATTTGCTCCAATTTTTGCCCACTCCGTAATAGGTTTCGGCTACTAAGAGCGCAGAAGGCTAGAAATAGACTACTCTTGGGTTTGGGTATTAGGATCATGGGGATTTTTCTTTCTTTCTGCTCTTTGGAATCTCACATTACTGTAATGGTCTTTCTCACTTTGACAGAGGAAGCGAGCAGTGTTTAAAGGGGAAGGAAGGCTGGCGAGTTGCAGTGGTTAGGTTGGGGCTGCCTAGCAGGAATGGCAGCGGTGGCCAGACCAACTGCTCCTTTGACCGCTAGTCCTAGCCAGTCTCTCTGGCCTCCACTGCTCTGGGCATGGGGAGGAAGGCCTGCTAAATGAAAGCAGTTGGCTTAGGAAATAGGGTTCCCTTTCCCCAGCACCTTTGGTCCCGAGAAGCCAATTTTTGTTGTGGCAGGGGCTCACCTGGACGTGGCAGGGGTTCACCTGGACGTGGCAGGGGTTCACCTGGATGCTGGGAAAAGGGAAGTTCATGTCCTTACATATTTGCATCCAGGGCACTGCAGCTCTTCCCTCTGCCCACAGCCCTGCCAGAGGCTGCCCCGCGGCGCTGTGACTGGGCCCAGGGCTGAGCGATTCTGCTAGAAGTTGCAGTTTAGGAGAGGCGAGTGTTCAGGCAGGGCTCAGAAGACTGGACTTTGAACCGGCCCGCCCGCCTGGTGTGAAGGAGGCAGCGGGAGAGGGTGCGGGCTGCCCCGAGCCAGGCTGCGTGTGGCATCCGAGAGCCATGGTGACAGCGCCGGGTGCGCAGGCTGCAGACATGTATGCTCTGAGCTGGCGCTTGAGGACAGGCACCTCTCCCTGCCCAAGGGGACCCAGCCTCGCTCTCGGGATTTCCAGCCTGAAATATCAAGCAGCTTGAGATTGAGACTAAGTGCTCAAGCTCCACAATGGAGACCCAGCCATAGGCTCGACGGCAGGAGTGTGGGATCTGGCCTTGACCGGAAGGTGGAGGGCCACTTCCCAGCACTGGAGCTCCACGTCGGCCCGCCTGGCTACCAAGGGGACCTGATGCCAAATTCCGCCAAAATCAGCTAGGGTGCCCTAGGGCTACCAGGGGCTGTGGCACTGCTCATGAGCTTCAAACAGGGGTGAGCCTTCATGGGGGGACAGCGGTGTGGAGAGGGGGCTGCTTTCTGGAGGCACAGGAGCGACCCGAACGCCCTCGACGATGGAAATCTCTGCACGTGTTGAGACGAGTCAATTGTTCCGTTTGACAAAATAATTCACCCTCGCAGCGGTCTCGGTGCATATTTACACACAAATGCACAATTCTGTCACTTATTGGTATTTATATCAAATAATTAAATCCTCTAATTAGAACCCAGCCTCCTTTCTTTGCATAATGCGCATTCTTCTGAGGGTTAGTATGCTGGGCCACGTGGCCACTGAGAATTAAATACTGTTTTATTGCAGCCTATGGCATAATAGGCTTGCCTAATATTAAAGGTTTTCTCTGGCTCCTTCAAAAGCCTCTCAATTCACAAATTCAAGGTAAACCTGTTTTCTTCAGCATAAAGCTTTACTCATTGTTAGACTTTAATAGACCAATGTGACCCTGAACTGCGGACTCCAAGTTTCCTTTATCCGTGCTATTGGCTGGCTTAGCCATGGTGGAGGCAGCCGTGAGGGAAGCGGGGAGTCGCGGCGGGGAGACAAGGGGACGTACTGCGGTTCCAATACAAAAGTCGTTCTGCGCCGGGAGTTTTTCAGACCTCAGTTTATCGCGTCTCCCTCAGGGCCACGGTCCCATCTAAGTATCGGAGGGAGGAGATTCGCTGTGTCGTGCGCAAGCTGTGCACCGCAGGGCAGGCCTGGTGACCTCTCTGGGCCTTGGCTGCAGCAGGCTGTAGCTTGTGCGACTCCGGAGGGGGCTGATGGATGACGTGAGAAAAAACCTAGCGCGGCACCTGGCGCACGGTCGGCCCTCTGTCATGCCCCCCCCCCCCTTTGCAGCCTGGACTGAAGCTTCGGGCCTCAGACAAATCCCATTCTCTCCGGGGCTGTTGCAGGACCAGGTGGGACCTGATTTTAGAAAATGCGCACGCAGGACTCGGTAGACAAAAGCCCCTTTTCAGCTCTTGCTTCGAGATGACCACGCTCCATATGGCTTCACCTGCTGCGCACTGTTCTAATTGCAATCAGAATGGATCTCATTAGGGTTACAATGGCCCAGGAAAATGAAGAGTGGTTACCATGGCCCACTCCCCAGGCCTCCCAGCCGGGTGGTCAAAAAAAGAGAAGCCGAGTCGAGACCGTTTCCTGTAATTACAGTGTCCAGCGCAGCATCCCAACGATGCTGGCAGCGGAATAAACAGCCTGTGAGAACTTTGCTTTCCGTCTGCCAAGTGTTTATTTCAAATAAGTGGGGGTCTGGTGCAACGGCCATGTACGTAGTGTCCCCCCCAACCCCGAAGCGCAGCCACGTGTATGGAGCCCCGTGTGCAAGGGCGCAGGTGCCGGGAGTGCTAGAGTCGCGTGCGGTTGTACAGACTTCCGGGTTGACTGCCGTGAGCTCATGTCTGTGTATAACAGGGTTAGACGAATGCCTGGCGGGCTCGAAGCACTATCAGGTGTTTGCAAGAGGATTGAAAAATAAACCCAGCCGTACTCTGAGTGTGAATAGACGGCACACGGACCCTCTCTCCGCCCGGGGGTAGGTGGGCTGGGCGCGGGCACGCGGACTTACCTTGGCGGATGTGGGTCACTACCTCTTCATCGACCAGTGACTTGGGCCGGGGGCCATTCGCCTTGATGTTGATTCGGTTTGATATCAGGGTGGTAAGTCTGCCACCTGGATCTCGGCAGCCGAATGAGAGCAATGCTGCCCTGTGGCCAGGGGCTGTGACTTTCTCCTAAATGATAGTGAAGAGGGAACTATCTCGGTCACAGCTTTTTCTGCAATGCGATGATTAGCACAGCAATAGCATAAATATGACAAACAAGATTTCATGATGAGAGCATATTTAATGGATCATACAGTATAGAAAATGCCCATCTGTAATCTCTCTATAGCGGATCAATGGATGTATCATGCATCCAGCCAGCCAGCCATCCATCCAGCCAGCCAGCCATGCATCCATCCAGCCAGCCATCCAGCCATCCATCCAGCCATCCATGCATCCATGCATGCATGCATGCATGCATGCATCCATCCATCCATCCTTCCACCCCCCACCCACTCACCCACCCATCCATCCAAACAACTTTGTTAAAAATGTTCAGCATATCTAACTGGTGTCCCTTAGATCCAGCATCTCACACATGTCCCTCACTCACCATGGACTTTTTGTTGCAGTCTGAAATCTTGTCCACTTTGCTGAACTCCTGCTCTCACTCCGCCTTGGGTGTTAATCACTGCTGTAGCAGTAGAAGTCCTTAGGGTACCTCTGCCTGGTTATTTCAGAGAAAAGGCCTTCATTTGCTTGCTCAGCTCTTTCTTTTCAGTCTTAACACTGTCTGTCCTTGCTGCCTCCTGTTGGGTTTCGTTTCTGTTCCGGGAAGGATGGCTTTTCCTTTCTCTGTGGGCACCGAGTAGCCTGCTTGGATCCGTCTGCACACAGAGTTCTGGAATTCTGTGATGTGGAGCTAGATCCCTGTGAGTCTTCGCCCACATCCCCCTGGGTGAAGCAGTCAAAGGTCTTTTCAATCGATACTTGGATTCCCAGGATGCTAAGTTAACTCCCCATTCCTCTAGCCATGCACAAGGTGGAATGGGGGTAAAGGGAGTGAGTTCCTCGGCAACTCAAGAAACTCAGACTGTGATGGGAGGAGAATTGAAGGGCCCCAGACCTTGGCTGACCTGGTAGAGTTCATTTCTAGGCACGGTGGAACCTGCGGGGAGCCCCAAGGAGGGACTTGTGTAACTGGGCTCTGGCATCACTTCTGTCTTGGCATATGACATGTCCACCTGGAGACACGAGAGGGGCCATGGCCACTTCTGGGGCAAATATCTTAAGTTCGGTTGAGAGAGCTGAGAAGGAAAAAGCCAGCTTCCGCAGGGAGCAGGAAGTAAGATAAGTCTGGGTCAGAGTAGAATCAGAGTCAGCAGGGTGGCAGCAATGGAAGTTGTGGGCACGGCACAGCAAGAGCACTGTGAGATCGCAGAGCACTGGTGGCCTGAAGCCTGAGCTGAGAAGAGCTGTAGAGCCCAGGAGGAAGCCTTGAAACCGCAGAGAGCTGCTGGAGTACAACGCTGGGTCCAGGGCCTTCATGGGAAGCTGCTTTTACCATTTTATTGAGCATCTATTTTGTTATGTCCTGTTCACCTAATCATGAGGGGCCATATGTTTAATTGTCCCACTTAGGAGATACTAAGATTTATGGTCAGTTCAGACAGTGGCAGCCTGATCTGTCCATTATTATAAGGCTCCCTAGGGGACAAATGATTTTCAAAGGATTTAAGCAACCGAAGATAATATTTGTCCAAGACTGGGGTTACTTTCAAATGCAATCCTGTTAGGACAAGATAGTGCCTTGCCTGATGTGGTCGTTTAAAGAAAGAGCTACCTTGTCACAACACATACAATGGAACCAACTAACACCTCCATAATAATATCTTGTGCTCCGTGTCTAGGTTTCCATGATTGTATAAAAAACGTTGGCTCGGTTGTGTCTTAACACTTGATGTGTTAGAGTTAGAAACCAAACAAGGCCTACCCTTTGCATGTGTTTGCTGTGTCTCCTAAGTTTACTTTTACTGTGATAAACTTGTCTTCCCCCAGCCCCCCAACACACACATTTCATTTTCATTCCATTTATTGGTTGAAGAACTCAGTTGTTTTGTCCTTTGGGATTTCCCACATACTCGATTTGGTTGATTGCATCTGTTAGTCAGTGTTGACTGACTTGTTACTTTATAGCTCATAGATCCTGTAATGAGGCTTGATTAGGTTAAATTTACTTTATGAAGCAAAATAATTTCCTATTGGTCCTATGTATGTTTTATTTCCTAGAAATTCTAAGGAGACATGCATTGTTTGGTTGCCCAACATTTAGTGATCTTAATCAGTGGGAGAAGGTGTTGGCAGCTTGATTAATCAGTTATAATTTTTCCCATCAACATTTCACCTAATGACTTGATAATTGGTGATGATCTAGATTCATTTGTTCCTGACGGATGTGAATGGCAGTTTCCTAAGTCTGCTATCATTTCTGCATTTATGAGCAGGAATTTACCTATAAAGGAGGTCTTTGCCTCCTCAACCACTAAGTTACCTGGAAGTGAAGCTCATCAGGGAAAGGCACCGGACATGGAGACTTAGCTCTTTCTCTTTATTTAACAATTTTCCATGTAATAGGTAGGTGCTCCAATAACTCCAACGGTGAGTATGAGATGTGTAAAGGGATTCTGAATACATGGAATTGCATTCTCTCAATCCATTGAAGTCATACTTTTTTGATGCTCAAATTGTTTCATTTTTGGCCAATGGGAGCTCCTTGAATTCGAATTTTTTGTTCACTTTGACAGATCTCATTTGTGTGCCGTGGCTCCTTGCTTACTGGCAAAACAAGATGTTACTGGCTGATCTCGAACAATCATGGCTCTAACCTAGGTTCATTTATCTCTCCAAGGAGACTTGACGCCTGTCAGGAGCAGATGCTTTTTAAACCCCACTATCTGAGTTGAGGGGTGCTCATTGCTACTGGGCGTTCAGTATTTCCAGTGAGCAGAACTCTGAACCATGTGATTTTTTTTTTAGAAACAGAAAAATGAATTGTGAATTCATGCTAACGTTCTGAATCCAAATGAAAGATTATAGCTTTTACAAATAATCCCTTTGATTTTTATACATATTTCTTTGTTATTTTTTTCTGTGGTATTGTATGGGTTAGTGTGAGCATGTAGAAGTATATGTATACATACATATGTTTCAAAATAATACATATATTACTATACAATGACTAATGAATGCACCTTTCTTCATATTTATTCTGTTGTGTTTCACTTGGCATCTTAGATCTTGTAAATTGTACATCTTTTCTACATTTGGGAGGATTTCAGCCATATTTCTTAAATATTCACTATGCCCTATTCTCTTTGGCAAATCCAATTACGTTGATATTAGGTTTGAAAAATATGTAGGCCGATTCCTTGAGGTCTAATCATTTAAAAAAAACTGTTTACTATGTTCTTTAGATTTGATATTTCTATTGATCTGGTCTTCAAGTTTACTGACTCTTATTTCTATTCCACTTTTAAGCTTTGAAGTCCCATAGTGAATTTTTATTTCAATTATGTTATTGTGTTTCAATTCTATAATTCACATTTGGCTTCTCTTTTACTGTGTTTTCCTCTGATGAGAATTGCTATCTTCTCTATCCTTTATTTTGCTGGACATAGTGATAATCCTTGTTTTCAAATTTTTGCCTAATAATTTCAACATAGATATCTTGTTTCATAGCCCTCATTGGTTGTTTTTCCTCTTGAGATGAATCATATTTTCTTCTGACTGGCATATTTTCTGTGATGTGATTTATAATTGTTCTCTTGTATGTATATTGTATGTTTTTTCCTGTTTAGTTTGAGGATTTTCTGTTACAATGGCTATGCAAAAAATTGATTTTGATGTGCCTTGATGTGCTCTTCATTATGTATATTGTGTTTAAGATTCTTTCAATCCGTGGTTAATAGTTTTGATGAAATTTGTAAAGCATTTAACTATTTCTTTTCTTTCTTTCTTTCTTTCTTTCTTTTTTGAGACTAGGTCTCGCTGTCTTTGCCCGTGGAACCTCAGGCTCCCGTTGCCCGGGGTACCACGGACTCAAGCAGTCCCCAGCCTCAGCTTCCCAGGTAGCTGGGATTACAGGTGCGCACCACCACGCCCAGCTATTTTTTTTGTAACTAGGTCTCACAACGTGCCCCCGGCGGGACTCGAAGCGCTATTTCTGGTCCCTGCTGCGGCTTCCTTCCTAGGCTGCTGCTTACAGGTACATGCCACCATGCCCGGCCCCATTTAACTATTTCTTATCCCTCAAATATTTTTTCCTCCATCATCCTCACTCTCTTCTCATCTGAGAATCAAAATATATGTGCACTGCTTGATATTGCTCCATAGGCCAAAATTTGTGTTAGATTCTTTTTAGTCTGTTTTTTCTCTGTGCTTCAGTCTGGACAGTTTGTATTGCCATGTGTTCAAGCTCGCTGATTTTTTTTCTTATGTTATGTTTAATCCGGTGATCTTTTCATTTAAGGTGTTGTATTTTATAGCTCTGGTAATTTCATTTTGGTCTTTTTAATGTCTTCCATTTCTTGCCTATGTGGATATTTTCCTGAAAAATATTTGATCGTAGTAACAACTGTTTCAAGACCCAGGATGAATTTGTTGTCACTGTCATTTCTGAGTCTGTTTCTATTTCTTTTTCTGCTCCGTGGTATGCCTGGTATTTTTTGATGGGCTACTTGACAATGGGAGTTTTATCTTGTCTAGTGCTAGATTTTGTGTCTCTTTAGAAGTGTTTTGGATTTTGTTCTTTCATGCACTTAATTTATTTGTGCATCTGTTTGATCTTTTCAAGATTTGTTTTAAAATCTTTGTTAGAGCAACATAGAAATAGCATCTGCTCTAGGGCTAATTTACCTTTACTACCAAAACAATTATCTTTCTGGATTTTCTGCTCACTCCCTGAGTGTTCCATAAGGACTTTTTCATCTGGTTGTTTGGAGATCAAATGCTTCTCCAGTCTATTCTATATGTATCTGGAGAGCTTCAGCTTTTAGCTCCTGGTTATTTTTGTTATTTCTCCTGTAGTAATGTTCTGAAGCTGTTTGTGCAACACCCTTTTCTCCAGTATTCTCTCCCCCCAAATCCAAGGGCTTCAACCTCCCGGAAATCTAATCTCTGTCTCAGCCAGCAGACTCCCCTGCACTGTGTGACTCTCTCCACCCTGCCTCCCACCGTGGTCCAGGCAGTGCCTCCAGGTTAGAAATCAGAGAAACGATCGCCTTTCCCCTCTCCTTTCA